>WOVY01012231.1:0-40498 GCA_013436015.1 Rhipicephalus annulatus
GCGTGGCGCTGTCAGTCAATGTGGGGAGAAAACTGGTTACTCGAGTGTTGGGCCCCTCCGCTGTCCCATTCAACCTGCTTGAAAACGCGTTGCTTTGCTCGCACGCTGCACGCGTTCTGCACGTGTTTTGAGAGTCTCGCGTCGCGCGCGTTTATGATGTACACGCTCTGTCCGCATTTAATAGAATGCCACAATTAAGGATTTTTTTTCGTCGCAGCATTTTGGTAAAAGGGCAGCGATGCAAGTTGTAGCAGACGACGCCGTACTCGTCTGAGCGAAGTGCGTTTCGCAAGTGAAAGACGACGCTGTTTACGACGTTGGAGGTGAATGAAACTTTCTGTACGTTCATATTATATACCTGTTTTATTTGGTTTACTGTGTGTACTATGCACTATGTTTGTTACTGGATGCATGGGTAAGGCCGCTTTTCGTGCTTTAGGTTAAGCGGTTCTTGTGCTGTGACAGCTATTAGTTGGGACACAATAATTTACTCGCACCCATCCAAGTTATCGTGCGGTATATACACAGCACTTAAAAAATAAATGGTCTATTTGGAGCTTCTGTCTGACCCACAACGAAAATTGACCTCTATCTCGCGTGTCTTTCCTTGCTGTTTCACCGTTCTCATCGCCGGTACTTTGAGTTTACGAACAGTCAGCGTACCATCATGATGAGCGCCCAGCTTTCAGAGAAACTTTTTTTTTGTATGTCTAATATGCAGGGGAAGAGCGCATTGCTATAAAGGCATTTTATCTTGGTCACGTATCAAAATGCATCGTGTTGTTCGGGCTGTCCCTGCACACTCAGTAACAACTATACACTGTATCTGCCAACGGGCGTGCAACAACGGCTAATGCATTTTTTTCTTTTTTTCATAGTTGTTGTGGTCGTGTCCACTCAAGCGGGAGCGTCGCATCTCCAGCGGCAAATGTAATCGCTTCGCTGGTGTCTCTAGCGATTCTAAATCGCTTGAAAGTGAGTCATAGACATCGAGGAAAACAGAGTTCTCGTCATCTTGCATTGCTGGGTCGTCTTGAGCAATACCTTGTGGCATAGCCTGCTCCACAGAATTTTGTGCTGATCGAGCTGCCCTCACAGAATGACGCTTCCACCTAAGCAAAATAAAGTTGTGGCAGAGATTAGATCGTGCCGTTCACAACAACGTTCATACGTTGGAGTCTTTTTTTATGCCGATATTGTAGGGTTATCGTCATTGAGCATATCTGTAGTGCGGCAGATAATAATAGTTTTTTTATCATCTTCAAGTATAAATGTACAAGAAATCTGAAAATGAGTAGACGTGGTTTCCGTGATCCTGTTAGTAACGCCTTACATTCACAAAATAAAACAAGTACTGCATACGAAATCAAACTCTATAAAAACATGTATGATGGCAAAACGCCCCATTAAAAACTACAATTGTGTCCATCTGTGTGCACAGAAATACTTCATACAAGAACTTCACGGAGATGGCTGCGTATGAAAATTTATTGATTAAACATTTTGCATTGTCTGTTGCTTGAATTATTTTTACTTTGTACTAAAACTACCAAAAAAGTAATGTGCTTGTTACTAACCGCGTTCTAATCTTACCCTTAAAATGTAACGGTACTAAAGTGCCATGTTCAATTAAAACCATTCTATTTTCGCTTGACTTGATAATTGCGCATGCGCAGAACGAATTCTCGCTGAGCTTGAAACGAGGAATCAAGAGTCCTCAGAAAATGCTTTAAATGCATGGATAGTTATGCGCTTAACTGCCTATCATACCTCTGCGCCGTTTTTTTCCGTGAGGTGCCCGTTTCTTGTAAGCCGCTGGAAACACTGTCGGCACATAGGATGGGTGCAGACTTGAGTAATTTTTGCAGTTTCTCACAAAATGTCATCTACAAATTATAGTCCAAGCTTTTGGCAACCACACACTTCCGTCGGTGCTGCGTAGATATAAAAATATATAACAACACATCACCAATACCACATGGGTACACAGCTTAAACTACTACGTCCCTAACAATATCAAATAATAGTAGCAGCATAAAATATTTTTTCGCTATTTTTAACAGCGCTCTAAAGACGAACGTTGAAAATTTATACTTTTAAGATGGGGACGTGCGCCCCGCCGCGGTGGTCTAGTGGCTAAGGCACTCGGCTGCTGACCCGCAGGGCGCGGGTTGGAATCCCGGCTGCGGCGGCTGCATTTCCGATGGAGGCGGAAATGTTGTAGGCCCGTGTGCTCAGATTTGGGTGCACGTTAAAGAACCCCAAGTGGTCTAAATTTCCGGAGCCCTCCACTACGGCGTCTCTCATAATCATATAGTGGTTTCGGGACGTTAAACCCTACATATCAAGATGGGGACGTGCATTTCCCAGTAACCCGATAGATTACAGGAACGCTGAAATGAACACCTGTTACTTTTAATGCATTGTGCGCCTGCTAATTTTCATGAAGAAATTGTTTACTTACTTTTTTCGGTGCACTGCTTTAATCCATTCCTGTCCTTTTTTGTTTCGTACCATCGGTTTGAGAATCGGTTAAATTTCACTCGTGGAGTCGACCCCTTCGTGTTTGCATGGTTATTGTGACTGTTGACGCCGCCACAATAGTTCCCCTTTTTCTGTTGGGGTGACATAGCGGAACGAGGGACGTTTCACGTGCAGCGCGCGCTTCGCAATTACGTGGAAGCCAAAGGGAGCGGAAGGGTCGGAAGACGCTCCTGTTGTGCGCTTTTCCGGCAGGGGGGAGGACGACGACGAAGTGTATTTCTGCTGAACGCTGCCTATTTCGTTTGGTGTTTTTTTGTGAGAATTTACGTTCTATCCAAGGATCATCGCTCTCCTGCGGGCAACGATGGATCCAGGCCCCACTGTACGCAATCCTGGCTTGGGGTCACCTTCGACGTCAACCTCAAAGAAGCGCAACAGCCGGGAGGACGACAGCACCAGTGACAGCACCGAACTGTACATGGCGAGTAGTGAAGACAGCGACGATGATTTCATCCCTGCAGTGAAGCGTAAAGGTAAAAGAAGAATGGTCGGCACGTCTTCGCCAGCTCGCGTCTCTACCGTGAAGGCAGCGTACAGTTCTGAACGCCATACCATACTTTTGTTCCTGTCGACTCTTCGATCAACCTGAAGAACATGAACAGGCAAGTGATATCAGCGCGTCTTGAAGCTGTCGTGCCTAATGAGATAAAGGATATTTGACTCAACCCACGGAAGAATATCTTGGCCATAGACGTTGAGCACCCGGCTGCGCTACATACCCTGCAAACTGTCACGGAGCTTGGAAGCATCTATCTCAGAACTTACATTCCGCAGGATAGTGACATGACGACAGGCGTCATTTATGACGTTGATGTTTTCATACCGAACGCAGAACTTCCTGTTCTGATAAAGCCAGGTACTGGGGCAACGGACATATTGCAAGTATGCCGGCTTGGCAAATCCCGTTGCATTAAGGTGACCTTCAGAGGTGATTGCATCCCATCACATGTAAAGGTTGGTCATTTTCGTCACATTGTCCGACCATACATCCCAAGACCACTACAGTGCCACAACTGTATAAAACTAGGTCATGTTAGTGCTGTGTGCAACAACAAGCAAGCATGCCCACGTTGTGCCGGACCCCACAAAGCAGAGGCTTGCCAAGCGACTCTCCTAAAATGCAGCAACTGCAACGGGAACCATGAGACCTCGTCCAAAGACTGCCCAGTACTGAAGAAAAAGAGGAGCATTCTGAGACAAATGGTTAAAGACAGATCCTCACGAAAGGAAGCGGTAACGGTTGTTCAACGATGGCACTCCCGTCGACGGCGGTGCTCGAAGAAAAGAAAAAGCAGTCCTGTGCCGAAGGTGCCTTCACTAACGCCGCCACCGCCACCACCACCGCCGCCACGACCACAGAGACCTCCCCCGCCCCCGCCACCAGTTGGGGTACGTCCAGAGGTGCCGGAAGACACTGTGACGCTACAGAGAACATCCGGCTCTGAGTGGCTCACTTTACTGCGGGTACACGTGTCTACGGAACCACAATATCGACAGTCAACAACGAATTTGCCCCCAGCAGGCAGTCTGTCCGCCCAAGAGGTACAAGTCTTTTCTGTATTGAGGTCGTTCATGAGTGTTATTCGCACTCTATTGGATAGTCTACAGATCCCTGCCGCTAAATGCGCGCTGCAAATCTTGGACACACTAGAACCAGTTCTTGCCGGACTTCAGTAACAAGATGGCGCACCATAGAACGCATCAGCCTTTCCGAGAAAAAGTCAAGCGTGCTTCCATAATTCAGTGGAACGCAAGAGTTCTACAGTCAAGAATTCATGAGTTCAGACAATTCAGTTTCGAAAATAAGTGTCCCATCATCATCATTTGTGAACTGCATTTTTCAAAAATACCTCGTCTGTTGGGCTATGAATCGTTCGTTTCTTCATCGTGCATTGAGCGAAGTCAAGTTGCTGTGTACATCCGTAAAGAACTCACTTACGTTCTCCAAAGAGTAGAGTCTCACAATGGAAATCACTACGTGTGTCTATATGTTAAAAAGAAGAAGTTGTCGTTTACGCTGATAGGCGCATATATAGCTCCGTCAGGTCGACTAAATCAACAGATATTGAATGGTATATTTACAATGATTCAAGCACATTAGATATTGATGGGTGACTTCAACGCCCATCATGCATTGTGGGGAAGCATCAGGACAAATTGAAAATGCACGGACCTAGTTGATCTCGCATCAGAGCACGGGCTTCAGGTGCTGAACGACGGCAGCCCTACTTATCTCCGAGGAGTAACTTACAGCAGTTGCCTGGACTTGACATTAGTGTTGCATAGCATTTTCACGAAAGTCCAATGGTTCACAGATATTGAAACACATGGCAGCGACCATATCCCCACGTACGTGACAGTCAGAGGTTTGGACGATGCTCTTTCCCCTGGACATTCAGACTTATTGACTGGGAAGAGTTTCAGATATCAGTGGAGAGCAAGGGCATGCACAAACCACCGGAATCCGTTGAAGAAGTGATTAGTTGTGCAAAGGAGACTTCCACTAAGATATGTTCGAAAGAATCGAGACGCACGGCACTCGACCAAGAGTTGGAACAACTTCGAGCGGTCCGCCGACGTGTCGAAAGACGATACACACGCACGAAATCTATCTCTGACCTCAGAGAATCCAGACTCAATCAGAAAAAAATCCAGCGTCGACTGCACATTCTTCATGAACAACGGTGGAAGAATTTTTGTGACTCGCTAGACCCTCGAAAGCCTTTGTCTCCCGTATGGAGGACTCTTCGAGGTATTCACTCGAATCCGCAACAGCGTCACCCCCTTCGCCGCTTTGGCACTACATCAACGTCGCTCACAGCTTGATGTTTCTGGGGAATTTTGTGCAAAGATCGCCGGCGACATCTCTATACCGATCGATCTATTGCCACAGGATGTTCCAGTCGCACGAGATCAGCAAATGGAGGTTGCATTCACCATGGAAGAACTTCATGCGGCATTGAACACATGCAGACGCTCATCGTCACCAAGTCCGAATGGAGTGACCTATACTGCCCTACGTCACCTAGGCCCGAAGGCACAGCGCTGTCTCCTGGACATTTTCAATAAGTCTTGGCATGATGAAATGGTGCCCGACGAGTGGAAGTTTAGTCACCTGGTGCCTTTGCTGAAGCCCGGAAAGTCTCCATTCGGTTAGGCATCATACCGGCCTATAGCACTAGCAAGCTGCGTTGGCAAGGTCAAGGATTGGATGCTGCTTACACGCATGGAATGGTACCTGAAACATTATAACATCTATCCTGATGCTATGGCTGGTTTTCTACGAGGTTGGTCCTCAGTTGATAGCGTTATTGACTTAGTGACCTCTGTTCAGCATCAGAAAGCTCAGAAGCGGCTGTCGGTAGCTCTGTTCTTAGACGTGAAGGGCGCCTATGACAACGTGACCCACGAGGCCGTTCTCAATGCTCTTGAAGCAGCTGAACTTGGAGGTCTTGTCTTTTGATGGGTAAGAAGCTACCTCACAGAGAGATCCATGTTCGTTTTAACTGAAGATTTGTCTACGAATAAGTATTTCACAAGTCGTGGGGTGCCACAAGGCGGTGTTTTGAGTCCAACACTTTTCAACCTGCTTCTCGTAAGGCTCACCAAAATGCTACCACAGACGGCTTATATATCTCTCTACGCTGAAGATATCTGCATTTGGGCGTCCGGCGTGACACGGCCTGAAGTGTGCGCAAGAATACAGAAAGCGGCAACAATGACATCGACATACCTTCTCCAGCAAGGTTTAACTATCGCCACAGCAAAATGCGCAGCAGTGGCGTTTACACGCATACCGATGTCTTTCTACTCATTGTGCATCGATGGCAGATCAATGCCACATAAGAGCACTCATAAATTCTTAGGCGTCATCGTAGATCGTGACCTAACGTGGAGCCCGCATGTCACATACCTGAAGAAAAAGCTCATTGGCAATGAGAATGTATTCAAGTTCGTCGCCGGAAAATCATGGGCCCCATCCGTGCACTCCATGGTGCAGCTTTACACAGCCCTCTTTCTCAGAACTCTCAGGTACAGCCTTCCTGTCGTGTCCAACACGTGCAAGACTAACATCCGTGCACTGCAAAGCGTACAAGCCCAAGCACTTCGGACATGCCTTGGCCTTCCAAGATGCTCATCGACAGTGTCAATTATTGTTATTGCACAGGAACAACCGGTCAACACGCACATCTTATTCGTGACGGTGAGAGCGCACATTTATCACGGCTACCGTCACATCATTTAGCGTGTTTGACAGCTCATAGGCCCCCATTCTTCGTACTGCGGTATCGTGACAAAACATCACGACAAACTACCGCCTGGCTTCAAACTTGCGATGCATCCAGCAACTGCGCCATGGAGTCTTGGTCAACCTGACCTGCGCTTATCAGTTCCTGGAATCTTTAAGAAGGCACGAATGTCAACGCTAGCCCTAAATCAATTGACTTTGCGTCTGTTGGACAAAAGGTACTTCGACCGCATACATGTTTACACCGATGGCTCCACTAATTCCAACAGCTCCACAGGAGCAGTGGTTGTTCCATCTGAAAATGTGTTGCTTTAGTACAAGTTTTCTCACACCACGACGTCAACAGCAGCGGAGCTCGCAGCACTTCAAGGTGCAGTAAAGTACATTCTTCGCCAGCAACTTAACCAATGGGCCATCTTTTGCGACTCCAGGTCAGCCTTCCAGTCACTACGGTTTGTTATGCAGCACGGGTTACATGAACAATCAGTATATCAGATAAGGCACGACTACCACGAAGCGCTTGCGGAAGGTCACGATATTGTATTTCAGTGGTTGCCGAGTTATTGCGGAGTCGTCGGCAATGACCGCGCGGATGAAGCTGCTCGATCAGATCATGACCAAGACCAGCGCACGCCCATACCACTCTTGAGAACGGACGTTGCAAGACTACTACAATCACTTGCTCGCCGTATATCTCTCCTACAATGGAATACGCAGGGTTACTCCAACACGCACCTGTATTCGATCGGCCCAAACTTGCAACTTCGTTTGCCATCCGGGCTCCCACGATGCGCTGAAACTTTACTGTGTCGCATGAGGTTGGGCGTGGCATTTACGAATTCGTACTCTCGTCTCCTTGGAATGGCGAGCACTTCGGCATGCAACATCTGCGCCTGCGAGGAAACGCTTGACCACATTCTATGTCATTGCCCAGCATACAAGACCAAACGACGTATTATGAAAGCCAAGCTCTGTCAGCTGGATTCACGGCCGCTTACAGAAGAGAAGATCCTGGGACCTTGGCCGACGGCTTCCCATACGCGCAAAGCCACGAAAGCCTTCTTGTACTTTTCAAGGACCACCAAACTTCACGACCGCTTGTGAAAGAACTGTGCGAGGCCATGCTGTGTAGTCTCGAGCAGACTATTTATGCTTCTCTTTCTTACTCCTCTTCTTTTCTGTCTCTTTCAGTTCTATTATTCTTCTTTTCCCCCAACCCAAGTGTAGGGTAGCCAACCAAGCCAAGCTTGGTTAACCTCCCTGCCTTTCCTCTCTATTTGTCTCTCTCTCTCGTTTCTGGTAGGGGAAAGGTAAGCGCTGGCGTTGCCGAGCAAACTTGAGTGGGTCTCCCCTATATATATATATATATATATATATATATATATATATATATATATATATATATATATATATATATATATATATATATATATTGTCACGAGCGGTTGCAATGCACGGCGCATACAGCGCGAATGAACATTCAGACAAAAGGTGAAGAAGGAAGACGACGTTGTGTGTGCTGTCTCGAGACCCCTTGTGGAAGTAAACGCGAACCATCCAGGCTCGCCTGTTTTTCAACCTTTTCGTGTACTTCTTGCGTGTAACATTTGGTGGAGCGGTGCTGGGTACCTCCCACGACCTACGACGGAGCCGTCAGCACCAGAACTTCGTAGAAGCCGTCGCCTTGCCGGACTTTCGCCATCGCGCCCCGACATGTCTCTGGAGCAAAATGACCCCCTCAGCAATACCTCGGCAAGACCACCGCTGTATCAGCATTACCGAGAGCCACGGCCGTTCTCAGCAAAGCCAGGGGAAGACTTCGATGAATGGCTGACCCATTACGAAAGGGTAAGCCAATGCAACAACTGGAACCCGGCCAGCCAGCTCAGGCATGTCGTTTTTTATTTGACGGACACGGCCCTGGTTTGGTATGAAAACCACGCCGACACGCTTACTACATGGAGCAGTCTTATTGAAGAAATGAAGAAGTGCTTTAGCGACTCGGACACTAAGAAGAAACGAGCGGAAACAGCTTTAGCTCAGAGAGCTCAGGTGATCGGCGAGACTTGCACGACATATATTGAAGAAGTTCTCAAGCTGTGTAAGACCATCGACTCTCGAATGCCCGAGGAAGATAAAGTGGGACACCTTTTAAAAGGTATTGCGGAAGACGTCTATAACTTCCTCATTGGAAAAGACAACCTGAACACCGTATCAGACGTGATTCGGCACTGCCGCACATTCGAGGCGCTGAAAACTCGCCGAATCACGCCGAAGTTTGGACGGCTAGCCAATGTCACGACTGTGGCCAGCGTTGACGCGATTCCGCAGACAGACCTCTCAGCTACCATTCGGCAGATTGTCCGTGAGGAGCTCCTGCGGCACGAAGAACAAACGCGTTATGCGGTGCCGCGTTGCGCCTCCGTCGCTTTCCGAGACGCCGTCTGCGCATCTCCTCCGGCTACTTGGCAGCATTCGGTGAATGCTGCGGATTGTAACAGCTACCGACACGACCCGCATTATGGCCAGACCGAACAACGCCATTACGACTCGATTGATCGGCGTTTTGATCAGCATCCACGCGACGTTCGCCCACGAAGACCCAGCACTGCCTACGACATCCAAGGGGAGGGGATGAGTTACTCGCAGCCTGTGGCCGCTGTGGAATATTTCAATCAGCGTCCGGAAGTTCGCCCTCTGCCCGTGTGTTACAACTGTGGCACGCCTGGCCACATAGCTAGGTATTGTAACCGACGTCGGGCATTCAGCAATGGACAGTCGGGATCGTTTATGCAATACGGTGGTCGTGCAATGGACACTAATAGGCCAGGAAACACCACTTTTGAAGGCTACTTCCGAGAAGAAAGAAGCCGTCACTTCCCTCTGGACAGCTATTCTGGAGAACAAGAAAGGTATCGAAACCGTTACCGCTCTCCTGCCTCCGAACGTACTCTGACACCACCACCAGCTTTCCGAGCGTCTCGATCTCCATCTCCCAGACGGCGTGTGACGTCATCATCTCCTCGACGCCGCTTCGCGTCACCACCGCCGGGAAACTAGCCAGCGCGGCCGATGGAGGTGAGGTCGCTGGAAAATCTTTGCTGCCGACTCGGATACCTCCACCTATCTTCATGCTGAAGAATAAGGTTAATGTACTTATTGATGGCGTTTCTACCATGGCTTTAGTCGACACGGGAGCAACTGTTTCTGTCATGAGTGTGGTGTTCAAAAATCTGCTGGGACGCAAGGTTATGTTTCATTGGGACCACAGCACAAGCTTTCGTGGAGTGAGTGGGGACTCATTATACCCGGTTGGTGTGTGTAACGTGGATGTCTCCTTGGGTGGTCAAACCTTTAACACTGAGTTTACCGTGCTTCCGCGTTCCACACACGATGTAATTCTCGGCATTGACTTTTTGAAATTGTGTGGCGCCAATGTTGACTGCCGAACAGGAGAACTCAGTATTCGCGGAAGTGTGTCCTCTGCGCTCTTAGAAGAATCATCCCAGCAAGAGAGTGTGTTTTGTGTTTCTGAAGACACTGTTGTGCCCGCTTTATCCGCGATGCGCGTTCCTGTTGTTTGTTCGTCTTCTGTTAGTACTTCGTTCGATGTTGCAGTGGAACCGGTCCATAGAAACTGTCTTAAGAAAAATGTGTTGGTTCCGTATTGTATGGTTTCAGTTACCGATGGATGCGCAGGGCTATGGACGCTAAATTGCTCCACTGAAGCAGTAGTGCTGTCTCAAGGCCTAAAACTTGCTACGTTTCAGGGAGAGTCATTTATACCTATGGCAGTGCTTACAGAACTACCGGATACAGCACAAACCAGTGTCTCGCACACCGCAAACGAACACATGCTCGGAATGGTAGCTACATCGCTCAGTGACCATGAACGTCGTGTTTTGATGGCCCTGCTTTCGAAACACTCTTCAATATTCGACTTTGCACAGCACGACGGCCCCACATCGATTCCTGCATCCCGTACTCGCCATCGCATCAACACAGGATCCGCTGAACCGATTCGTCAAAAACCATATCGTGTGTCCTCTGCGGAGCGAAAGATCATCAGCGCTCAAGTCGAAGAAATGATGGGTAAAGGAGTAATTCGGGAATCGTCTAGCCCTTGGGCAGCTCCAGTGATACTGGTGAAGAAGAAAGACGGCACGTGGCGATTCTGTGTCGATTACCGTCGCCTAAATGCCGTTACTAGGAAAGACGTATACCCACTCCCACGAATTGACGACGCCATCGATTGCCTCTTTGCGGCTTCTTACTTCTCTTCTGTGGATTTACGATCAGGTTACTGGCAAATCCCTATGCACCCGGATGACAGAGAGAAGACCGCTTTTGTAACGCCCGACGGACTATTTGAATTCAACGTGATGCCTTTCGGGCTTTGTAACGCCCCCGCAACGTTTGAAAGGTTCATGGACACTATACTTCGCGGTTTGAAGTGGGAAGTTTGTATGTGCTACCTAGACG
Source organism: Rhipicephalus annulatus (assembly GCA_013436015.1). Taxonomy (NCBI): domain Eukaryota; kingdom Metazoa; phylum Arthropoda; class Arachnida; order Ixodida; family Ixodidae; genus Rhipicephalus; species Rhipicephalus annulatus. Next base: position 11,276 of record WOVY01012231.1, read on the forward strand.
ACGTTGTGATCTTCGGCCGAACATTTCGTGAGCATAACGAGCGCCTGGACTTGGTACTAAACTGCTTGAGGAAGGCCGGCCTTGTGCTTAATTCTAAAAAGTGCCATTTTGGTGAACGACAGACACTTGTGCTGGGACACCTGATCGACAAAGAAGGTATACGACCAGATCCACAAAAGACAACAGCTGTGGAGGCATTCGAGGCACCTCGCTCTGTGAAGCAGCTACGAAGTTTTTTAGGGTTATGCTCCTACTTTCGCCGTTTCATTCCCAAATTTGCTGACATAGCTCATCCGCTCACATGCCTTCTCCAAAAAGGTGTTCCTTTCGAGTGGAGCTCGGAATGCGACTCATCGTTTCGGCAGCTAAAGCTACTGTTGACGTCCCAGCCTATTCTTCGCCACTTCAATCCGTCATCACCGACAGAAGTTCATACCGATGCTAGTGGTGTTGGCATTGGCGCCGTACTAGTTCAGCGTGTCGGCGACAGCGAGCATGTGATATCGTACGCTAGCCGCTCATTGAGTCGCCCCGAGCGCAACTACACTGTCACCGAACAAGAGTGTCTGGCGGTCGTCTTCGCTGTGCAACGGTTCCGATCGTATCTCTACGGGCGCCCCTTTACTGTCGTCACGGATCATCACTCTCTATGCTGGCTTGTGAATCTTCGGGATCCCTCTGGTCGACTAGCACGCTGGGCGCTCCGTCTGCAGGAGTATGATTTCGTTGTTTCCTACAAGAGCGGCCGGCGACACGCTGATGCTGATTGTCTCTCTCGCCTGCCACTCCCAACGACTGAATGTGACGCGGACAACTTTGATGAATACATCGCTTTTGTGTCCACGGGATTTCCGGATATGGATACCTTCATATCAGAGCAGAGGAAAGACGACAGCTTACAGCCGCTATTCGCGGCCGCGCGGGAGTCCGCTGCAGACAATCGTTTTCGCTTACGTGACGGCGCCCTATATAAGACGAACTTCTCGGCTACCGGTGCGCGCTACCTTTTGGTTGTCCCCAAGAGCCTTCGCAGTCACGTATTATCTGCCATGCACGACGAACCAACTTCCGGACATCTTGGATGCACAAGAACACTCTACCGTGCTCAGGAACGCTTTTATTGGCCCCGGATGCGCAATGATACCGAACGGTACGTCGCCAGCTGCACCCAATGTCAGCGTTACAAGCGACCAACTGACGCGCCGTCTGGTCGCCTTCAGCCTGTTTCGCCTCCTAGCACCCCCTTTGAGCAAGTTGGTATAGATCTTCTGGGCCCTTTTCCGCGATCCACAGACGGCAATCGTTGGGTCATCGTTTGCGTAGACCACTTAACCCGTTATTGTGAGACGGCAGCACTGCCGTCGGCCACAGCAAAAGACGTTTCCATCTTCTTGCTGTTTCAAGTTATCCTCAGACACGGACCTCCTCGCATCGTAATCAGCGACCGTGGGCGGCAATTTACCGCGGATGTTGTCGAAGAGACCCTTCGTCTGTGCTCATCAAGCTTCCGCCATTCCACTCCATACCATCCACAGACTAATGGTCTAGTGGAACGCACGAACCGAACGCTTGCCAACATGCTGTCCATGTACATCGACTCCGCGCACAAGAACTGGGACACAATTTTGCCTTTCATCACCTATGCTTTCAACACCGCAAGACATGAGACCACTGGTTACTCACCTTTCTTTCTCCTTTATGCTCGTCCACCACGCTATAATCTTGACACTATGCTTCCCTACTCTGCTCATCACAGTGAGCCGATCAACGAGATCCTCTGTAGAGCAGAAGAAGCGCGACGCCTCGCTCGGCTACGCACCGTCACCTCGCAAGACCGGTCAAAGATCCGCTATGACGACCGTCACCGACATGTTCACTTCAATCCTGGAGATCAGGTGTGGCTCTGGACGCCTTTACGGAAACGTGGCCTGTACCAGAAATTTCTCGCTCACTATGTCGGGCCCTACGTTATCCTCGAACGCCTCAGTGAGGTCAACTACCGCATAGCACGGCTCACAAGCACTGGACGGCGCTCGGCTAAAACAGAAGTGGCGCACGTCGCTCGCATGAAGCTATGCAATGCACGAACCACTGAGTGACTCGCCCGGCGGGCTTCGTCTGCCAACGGGGAAATGTCACGAGCGGTTGCAATGCACGGCGCATACAGCGCGAATGAACATTCAGACAAAAGGTGAAGAAGGAAGACGACGTTGTGTGTGCTGTCTCGAGACCCCTTGTGGAAGTAAACGCGAACCATCCAGGCTCGCCTGTTTTTCAACCTTTTCGTGTACTTCTTGCGTGTAACAATATATATATATATATATATATATATATATATATATATAAAATAGAGACACGTCGTGATCCAGATGCCATGTGTTTATGCTCATGCACGTGCACTTCCTCTTCGTCGGCTTCTCCTAGAATCACCTTATTAGTGCGTCACACTTGCCCCTCCTCTCGAGAAAGTCTCAGTTCAGAAGGTACAAAATAACACCGCAGTTTGCTAACATGCACGATGTCAGAGTTTCTACCTAAGGGTAGCACGGAGCGGTGGATCTCATAGTTCACTGTTGAGACCTTGCGTAGAATTTTGTAGGGTCCTTCCATGAGAGGACTCAGTTTGCCGTTGTTGGGATGCCATGGTGTCTCGTAAAGGACAAAGTCACTAACTTGGAACTCAATCGGAAGAAATTTTCTATCATAAATGACTTTGTTTTTATTGTGGTAGGCGGTAGAATTGGTAACTGCAATTTTTCGCGCTTTTTCGACAGTTTCTTCACGTTGTTCTAGTACAGTAGGATAAGATGTAATTTCATACACCAGGAAGGAAGGTGCATAGCCGGTCATTTCTTGGGGTGTTCTGTTGTATTCATCAATTACCTCCGGAAGCAGCTTAGTAGAAGACTTTTGTGGTTCGTCATTGATCTTACATTTAAGTCTCGTTACGATAGTCTGTTTAGTTTACTCGTTCATGCCGTTGCATTGTGGATGTTGAGATGAGGTGAATAGTTGGTGTATACGATTATGTTTTAAAAACTGCTTGAATTTTCCTGCGGTAAATTCTGTTCCACAATCTGAAACGAGCTTCCGTGGTTTACCAGAAGAAAAAACTGCTTTTAAGCATGAAATGTAGGTGCCGCTGTTCTCACTTTATGAGCAAATGCCCATACGTAGCGAGTCGTATGATCAATACCAAGTGTAATCAACACCAACCAATAACCAACCTTTTTGACGAGCTATATCCAGAAAATCCTCCAATGGTGTCTATTGCAAAGAGGTCGAAGAGCTCTTCAGCTGAAGGCAGTGATTCAAGCGCCCTGAGCTTTTTTGTTTTCGTCTTCTTGCATCTCTGGCATGTATCACAATGCCGAGTGTAATGGAAACATCGGTTAACATATGCGGCCAATAATATTGCGGAGACAGGAGTAATAGCGTCTTCTTCACTCCGAGATGCCCAAAATGTTCATGTGCATTCTTCAAAATGGTTGGGCGTAGTTCATGGGGCACGTATATTTTCCGTAGTTCTTTTTTCTTGACGATGAAGATGTTATATTCCAATGAATGCGCTCCTTTTGAACGCTCAACGTTGCATCACTGAAGGTCGTCGTTTGATAGAAGATTGTCTATTGGGTCTCTGGAGAAGGCATCTGCTTCGACATTACTTGCGCCCTTTTTATGTTTGATGTTCACATCATACATTGACAGTTTCAAAGACCACCGGAAGAGACGACCTTGAGGATTTTTAACATTTTTCAGCCACTGGAGTGCAGAGTGATCTGTTACAACAGTGAATGACTTTTCATTAGGTAGCAATGCCATTTATCAATTGCATCTACAATATCAAGACATTCTCTTTCTGTAATACCATAGTTCACCTCGTGCTTAGGTAGTTTGCGGGAATAGTAAGCAACAGGATGTTCTTTGCCTTTGTCATCAGGTTGTTTCAGCACTGCACCAATGCCTTCGCCAGATGCGTCACAGTACACAGTACATGGTCTCGAAGGGTCGTATATGCGAAGCACCGGTTCTTCAGTTATCCGCTTCTTCAATTCGCGAAAAGCTTGCTAGCATGCTTCGATCCACACCCACTTTCTGCCTTTGTGGAGCAGTTTTGTGAGTGGAAGAGCGATATTGCTGAATTGGGGGTTGTACTGATGGTATGTGTTTACAGTGCCCAGAAAACGCTGGAGATCTTTTTCTCGTTTTGGTGTCAGAAATTTGAGTTTGGCAGCCACATTACTTTGCTTAGGTGTCACTGTACCTTGTGAAATTTGTGGCCCAGGTATTCAATGCTGCAGCGTGCAAATTGGCACTTTTTTGTTTTAGTTTTACGTTCTCGGTTTTGATAGCTTTCAATAGCACCTCAAGTTGTCGTATATGATTAATAAATGTCCCTGAGTATACGACCACATCGTCAAAGTAATTACTAACATTTGTGAGCTGATGTCTCACTATTATTGATTTCATGGCTCTTTCAAATGTAGCTGGAGCGTTCTTCAACCCAAACGGCATTACCAACCACTCAAAAAGACCATAAGGCGTTACAAATGCAGTTTTCTGAACATCTTCAGGATGCATTTGGACATGCCAGTATCCCGACGTTACGTCCAACGTAGTGAAAAACTCCGCCTTTCTCAAGCTGTCAAGAATATGATTTAAACGTGGAATTGGTTGAAAGTCGGGTACCGTTATGACATTGAGTTTGCGATAGTCAATACATAGACGAGTGCGTCCTTCAGCTTTCTTTTCTGCTAAAATGACAGGTGTGGCGTAGAGCGATAATGAAGGCCTCACGACACCTTGCTTGAGGAGAGCGTCAACTTGTTTGTTGACCTCCACTTTTTCTGCCTGTGAACATCGGTTTATTTTGCTCGACGAATAGGGACAGCATTCGTAAGTGCCATCCATAATTCTCAGTAGTAATGCACCCAATATCTGTCTGAGATTTCGAAAATATCTCGTCATACTTGCTTAAAAGAGAGTCGAGCGCCGCAGACTTATGCTCTGATAAGTTTTCTGAAGTCAGAGTTCGCATCAGCGGGGCTTGAATGGTTTTCTTTTCATTGTGATTCGGAAGTTCATATTCTCAGGTGCTCGTGTCACTGACTTGCTTTCCAGATTTAAAGAAAGATTGAAGTACGAAGCGCTGTCTAGGCCAAGAAAAAAATGCGTTCTCATGCCTCGCAGCACAAGTGCATAAACTTTCTTTATGACGTTCCCAATTTTTAACTGAATGTTTACGCGACCCAAAGTTCGAATGCTTGATGAAACTTGCTGGACCATGATGCTGGAGTCTCTCATGAACTAAAGTTTTAGCTGTTTGTAAACATCCGCGCTGATACAAGTAATTATTGCTCCTGTATCGAGAATTGCATTTACTGGCTTTTCGTTGATGAGAGCACTGAAGTGTATTATTGAAACTCTGGGTCGCCCTCCTTGTTTCCCCGTTCAGTATTATTAGCGCACGCATTGCAATGGCGCGGACATTTGTTGTGCCAGTGAAACTGTCGTGGGAAAACAGCAGCTGAGCAGTATCTACAATCGTTTTGCGCGGCACGCGGTTGAGGAGTTATTGTTGGCTGCTGTGGTCTGCTGAAGAGACGTGGAGCTCTTGATGCGATACTAGCGTAACGAGTGAAGGAAACTCCTCTCACACGTTTTAAAGATGTCTCGACCCGTTGAGCAGCGTTAAGCCACTCTAATGACGTGTTGAAAGACAGTCCGGCGAGCGCCAGTTCCACATCGAGAGGAACGCCATCAGTCAGTCCAGAATTGATGTGGCACTCTTTCAGGTCAGCCAAGGAACCCAGTCGCTTTTTCTCGTCGTAGTAGTCCTTGATGGCCTGCCCTCTTTTTAGTCGCTAGTGAATGAAGAGACGGAAGGCATCTCCGTCAGTCATAGCAAAGTGGGCTTGCATGCCACGCTTGATATCGTCCCAAGTTGTCTCGCCGTTGCCGAAATTCTCTGTCAGGTACCACTTGAACGCTTCCCCTTCAATGTATTCGCTGAAGTGACTGACCCGATCGCGGTGAGACCATGACGCCTCGGCTGCCATCATGTCGAAAAGAAGAAGCCACTTGTCGATGGTGACGTCTTCCGGTGTTCCCTTGAACTTCTGTATGTTGAGCGGAGGCTTTGGCTTAGCCATGGCACGTTGATGATATCGATCCTGTCACCTATATATATATATATATATGAGCTTTAACGTCTCAAAACCACCATGTGATTGTGAGAGACGCCGTAGTGGAGGGTTCATGAAATTTCGGCCACCCGGGGTTCTTTAACATGCACCCAAATCTGAACACACGGGCCTACACCATTTGCGCCTCTAACGGAAACGCAGCCGCTGCTGCTAGAATTTGATCCCGCGACCTGCGGGTCAGCCGCCAAGAACCTTTGCCACTAGACCTACGCGGCGCAGCTATGTATATATATATATATATATATATATATATATATATATATATATATATATATATATATATATATATATATATATATATATATATGACGCTACGATGGATGGGTGACGTGGCCTGGCTCATACCCCATGTTTATTCCATTCTGCACTTCTTCCTTCTCGGCTTCTACCAACCATCACTTCATACGTCACACGATTCCCCCTCCCCCTGAAAGAATGCATGCATTACGAACAAGAAAAAGTAAAGAAGAAGAGGTTGAAAAGTCACAAATGTCAAAATTCAGAATTGGTTCTATGCTTCAGAGGAGTTCCGTACACTTTCAAAGACTTCAGGAGCGAGTGCAGCAGTCCGGTTAACACAGGAGTTCGGGTGGGCGAGCTTGACTGTGGCGTTCTGGAAAAGATAACCACGTCTTGCACAACTGCACTGACCAAGACACGGCCTCAGCAGCTGCGAAGAACGAACGGGGTTGAACGTCCTTGTAGCCTTTGAAAGTCAGACGTCGTATGCGCCGAATTTTCTGTCGTGGGTGCTGTATTTTGTGTCGTGGCTGAGATAGAAGCATTGCTTCCGGCTGGCGTTTGCGAGAACCAAAGTTGATGATACAATGTCTGCGTTCCTGCATTTTGCAAATGGTCGCGTTCAATCTGTTTCGGGGTTTTTTGTGGTGATACCTCTGTCGGTAGGATTGTACATGATGCCTTGATATCTGGTACAGAAGACTTCCTTGACGTTTTCTTCTACGAATATGGCTCAGATGTTGACTTGGTCTTTCCTTTAGTTGGTGCCGTTCCTGGCGACCATCCTTAAGCCACAAATCTGCTTGTGATCTTATTTTAGTTCGTCGTAGTGCTTGACGTAACTGCCGTACTTTGCGAAGTTCTTTGAGTTCTTGATGGCACTGCTGATGTTGCGGAATCTGTCGAGGTGGTACTCCTTTAGTAACAGGAGCCTGCTTTTCTGTGATAGTTGGTGTGACCAATAAATAGTTGGTAGTCGTTGGGTTGTCGTGATTCTCAAAAGAAAATGAAGGTGGTGCACTAGGATCGACGGAAAGGTCTTTGGAGGCTTCTTCTGCACTGTTCACTACGAAGGGCTTTTGAGCTTGGCAGCGTACGATGTTCGATTTGTCTGAGCCTTCTTTGTTTCGACTGTCTGGTGTGTATGCACCACACGGTGATGAATGAACCCGTCCGGAAGAAGCATGGCTTGACAGGGTATTTTCGTGCAGCGTCAGGTCGTCTACCGTGGTCGCAGCGTCCTCATGAGGCAAATGGTTAGCGATAGTAGCGCTTGAAGAGCCGGGTGATGGAAAACCACGTGGTGGACTGCGTATGCGAGGAGAAGAATTAAAAGCATCAGGTCGGTGAGCAACGCCTCGCGTCATATGCTTGAGCGAGGACTTTCGAAATGCTGACTTTTGTGTAGAAGGGAGGCGCGCTTGATGGTTAGGTGTTTCCCAAAACACGCATGGTCTTCTGAAAGTAAACTCATGTGCCACTTCGTCTTGAGGCAGTTGTCGATGCGCGCTGGGCTTTAGAATGGTTGAGGACTGCTTAGGAAATTGACGATAGTGTGCGGTGGTCTCTAGATGGTAGGCTATGAGTAGGTCTTGGTCATAGTCGTTAAAACGGGTAATCATCTGCTCTCTGATTTTTTGCCATGACTCATCGTTCTCGAATATGTGAATTAGATAAAATTTAAATGCCTCACCAGTGACGTAGTCGCTGAAGTTCGTAACCATCTCCCGTTCCGACCAGGATGCAGCGGCGGCGTGGAACTCGAATAGGTTGAACCAGTCCTGCACAGGTCCGTCGTCCGCTGATCCGGTTTACTTGGGGATGTCGAGCTCAGCCGATGGTTCTGTCATGGTGCTGGTCGTTGTCCTTCTAGGCGATGATTCGGTAGTCAATGTATGGCCAGGGTGTCTTCTGAAGAACTGCGTCGATGATGAGTGACTGATAAAGGGGCAGGCATCCTGTCGACTTGTGTGACGCTACGATGGATGGGTGACGTGGCCTGGCTCGTACCCCATGTTTATTCTATTCTGCACTTCTTCCTTCTCGGCTTCTACCAACCATGTCACATATATATATAATGTCACAGGTAATGGGTATGAGCCATCAACTGTAAAGGGGAATTCCTTAGAAGTGAAGAAAGAAGAGGGCTTTTGCGTCCTGGTCTGAGAGCAAGCAAGACGTCGTTTCGTTGCTCTCTGTTATAACGTTCGTGGCACTGGTGGAGGTGCTGGGTAAATGCGCCTTGGCTGCAGATTTTCAGCCGACACACCGAGCTACTTGGAGACAGCTACAGCTCCCACGGCACGAAGCAGTCGCCGCCTGCGAGGACTATCTCCCGAGTACGGTCCCCTCTCTCAAGACGAGATGGCAACTTCAACTAACAACCAGGCGAGTCAAACCAACGACGCCTATTCTTTTCTCCCGCCTGTTTTTCATGCGCCGCAAACACCACGCTCATTTCATGGAGACATTTATGAAGATGTTGACGACTGGCTGGACCACTTCAATCGAGTTGCCAACATCAACGAATGGGATGAAGCTCGCAAGCTGCGGAGAGTTTACTTTGCGTTAGAAGACTCTGCCAAAACGTGGTACGAGAATCACGAGGGTTCCTTTGCGACGTGGCATGAGTTCAGCCGACAGTTTTGTGATGCGTACCGCAGCACTGAAAGGAAAGAGAGAGCGGAGCAGGCTATCTCGTCTCGGAACCAACGACCCAACGAAAGAGTTTCGATGTTTGTCGAGGACATGCTTCGACTCTTCAAGCGTGCTGACCCTGCAATGTCCGAGGAAAAGAAGGTGCGGCATTTAATGCGTGGGTTAAAAGAGCAGCTCTTCGCCGGACTCGTGCGCAATCCACCGAAGACTGTGGCAGAGTTCATAAATGAGGCAACCACAATGGAGCGTACTCTCCAGTATAGGTCGTCACAGTATGAACGCTACGACCTGACCCCTGCTGCATGCTTTATCGGGGCTGACAGCGAGAGGCATGCCCTCGCTGAGTTCATAAGAAGCGTCGTGCGGGACGAGCTGCGCCAACTCCAAGCAGCGGGACCCCAACCACCCGTAAGTGATCTCGCAGACTTAATCCGAAATGAGATCCGACACGTGGTCACCCCACTCGCGCCAACAAGACCTGAGGCCCCTGTGCTGACTTATGCGGCGGCTCTGCGATATCCTGCACCACATGGCCCTGAACCCATCATGGGGACAATGGATCGAGCTAGCCAACGATACCAGGGCACCTCTTCGACTCCGCCACCCGCCTCAAGGTTTCCAAGTGCACCAACTTATCGTCCGTCTGAATCGCGGCAGAACGCCACAAAGGCCAGCGTGTGGCGTACGTCAGATAACCGTCCACTCTGCTACCACTGTGGCGAAGCGGGTCACGTCTACCGTAACTGCCAGTACCGCCAACTTGGTCTCCGTGGCTTTCACCCAGATGCTCGTTGCCCGCGTTACGGTGAGCGTCCCCGCGACATCGAAGCGTACCTTACGGGCCAGCAAGCTCCTCGCCTTGGTCCACGCCCCCAATCACGATCTCCATCACCTCGCCGCCCCACGTCACCTAGCATTTCCTCGTCATCCTATGCTCCTTTCAGAGGCCGGTCACCGAGTCCCCACAGGGGAAACTAGAAACCGCGGCTCCTGGGGGTGAAGCCGCGTCCCAACGAACTGTCAAAGAGCCTCCTTCGACGCAAAGACCTGACGAAGACCGTTCTGACTTTCCAGTCGTTTCCGAAAGTCACAAGACTGTTTCCGCCGACATCACCGTACACGTCGATAATCACGTCGTCACTGCCCTCGTCGACACCGGCGCCGATTATTCGGTTATGAGCAGCGCCCTAGCATCCGAACTGAGGAAGGTAACTACGCCTTGGCAAGGACCGCCGTTGCGCACGGCAGGGGGCCACCTCGTCACGCCAACTGGAATGTGCACAGCCCGTGTTCGAGTCCGTGCTTCGATGTTCACAGGGTCTTTCCTCGTATTACCTGTGTGCTCCCGTCCACTCATCCTGGGGCTGGACTTTCTTCGCGAACACGGCGCAATTATTGACCTACGACACTTGCAGGTGTTGTTCGAGGACCCGTTTCATCCTGAGCCGGAAAACGCCCGCTCATCAAAGGCTGCCCTACGTGTATCCTCCGAATCTGTTACTCTGCCTCCCCGCAGCAGCCTTTTTATCAACGTTGAATGTGACCAAGACGTCCCTAATGCTGTAATTGCAGAAGGAAATTTGTCTCTACTTTTTGCACAACAAATCTGCGTTGCCCGAGGTATCGTTCAGCCAAGTAGAAAGCAGGATTGCCTATTAGTCACGAATTTCAGCGACGAGTATCGCCATCTTACCAAAAACACTGTGATCGCATACCTTGAGGATATTGCCGACGTCCCTGGTCTCTCAACATTATCTGCTCTTCCGTCGTGCGACGATTCCGCCATGACGTTCGCAAGCAATCTCGACGTAAACCAGGGTCTACCGTCTGCACAACGGGAACGTCTTTTGAAGCTACTTGGCTAATTTCGGGACTGCTTCGCTACGACTTCGAAAGTTAACCAAACACCGCTTGCCAAGCATCGTATCATCACCGAGCCTACCGAGAGACCCATTCGACAGCATGCCTACAGAGTCTCGCAAAAAGAACAAGACGTTATACGCCAACAGGTCCAGCAGATGCTCAAGGACGATATAATCCAACCATCGACCAGTCCCTGGGCGTCCCCTGTTGTGTTAGTAAAGAAAAAAGATGGTACTCTCCGATTTTGCGTCGACTACCGAAAGTTGAATAAGATCACGAAGAAAGACGTGTATCCTTTACCACGAATTGACGACTCGCTGGACCGCATTCGCAATGCTCGTTACTTTTCTTCCATGGATCTACGCAGCGGCTATTGGCAAATATCTGTTGATGAGCGTGACCGCGAAAAGACCGCCTTCATTACTTCTGACGGACTCTACGAGTTCAAGGTCCTTCCATTCGGCTTGTGCTCGGCACCAGCTACTTTTCAAAGAATGATGGACACGGTTCTTTCTGGGCTAAAATGGCAATCGTGTCTTGTCTACCTTGACGATGTGGTCGTCTTCTCGGACACGTTTGAGCAGCACGTCTAGCGCTTACAGGCAGTTCTTCAGGCGATTCGAACAGCTGGACTTTCTCTCAAACCTGAGAAATGCCACTTTGCATTCGAGGAACTGAAATTTCTTGGTCACGTCGTCAGCCACGCTGGTATACACCCAGACCCTGAGAAAACGAAAGCTGTTGCCGCATTTCCTGTCCCAACGAACAAGCGCGACCTCCGCCAATTTCTGGGACTCTGCGCATATTACAGACGCTTCGTCAAAGGCTTTTCTAAAATCACTGAACCGCTAAATGAACTTACGAAAGACGGCGTACCATTTGTTTGGGGCCATGATCAGCATCACGCCTTTGACACGCTACGAAACCATCTCCAAGCCCCACCTGTACTCGGTCACTTTGACGACAACGCTGCCACAGAGCTACACACAGATGCCAGCAACGTCGGACTTGGAGCTGTACTGGTTCAATGGCAAAATGGCATAGAGCGCGTGATTGCCTATGCAAGTCGAACACTATCATCTGCAGAGAAAAACTACTCTGCAACAGAAAAAGAATGCTTAGCCGTTGTTTGGGCTGTAACAAACTTTCGCCCTTATTTGTACGGTCGACCATTCAGGGTAGTTAGCGACCACCATTCTTTATGCTGGCTCGCCAACCTCAAAGACCCTTCCGGTCGTCTAACACGCTGGAGCCTTCGGCTGCAAGAATTTGACGTTACAGTCATTCACAGATCAGGACGCAAACACACTGATGCGGACTGTCTCTCACGTGCACCAATTGGAAGTACGAACGCGGACGTTGAAGAGGACGATACATTCCTTTCCTCTGTGTCAGCAACCGACTTGGCTCAACAACAACGCGACGACATAGAGCTAAGCCCGCTGATTGACTACCTCGAAGGCCGAAAATGCAGCCTTCCTCGAAACTTCGCACGCTCGCTGGCCTCGTTCTGCATCAGGGATGGAGTCCTCTATAAGAAAAATTTCGACCATATCCAGGCTACTTACCTACTGGTTGCGCCGACCTCGCTTCGGGACGATATTTTACATGCTTGTCACGACGAACCGTCATCCGGACACCTTGGCTACACGTGCACATTGGAAAGAATTCGCCGCTCATACTACTGGCCCCGCCTCGCGAAGACAGTCAAGCAGTACGTCCGCACATGCCGCGACTGCCAACGCCGTAAGACACCACCTGTCCGACCAGCAAGACTACTACAGCCCATCGCAACGCCGCAGACACCATTCCATCAAATTGGCATTGACTTACTCGGCTCATTTCCCACCTCTTCGTCTGGAAACCGGTGGATTGTGGTTGCCACCGATTATTTAACGCGTTACAGCGAAACAAAGGCCCTGCCCAAAGCTACCGCAGCGGAAATCGCACAGTTTTTTGTCACCAGCGTCGTACTTCGTCACGGAGCGCCAGCTGTGATAATTACTGATCGTGGTACAGCTTTCACCGCAGAGATGCTTCAAGAAGTGCTGAGACTAAGTGGTACAGAATATCGGAAAGCCACGGGTTATCACCCCCAAACAAATGGACTCACTGAACGGTTGAACAAGACAATTGCAGATATGCTGTCTATGTATGTGGCCGTTGATCACAAGAACTGGGATGATATACTCCCTTACGTAACTTTTGCTTACAATACAGCAGTCCAAGAGAGTACAGGTTTCACCCCATTTCGCTTAGTTCATAGTCGAGAGGTCACCACAATGCTCGACGCAATGCTCCTTCCCAACAACTTGAGCATGTTCAACACGGACGCTGCATTGTTCGCTCAACGCGCCGAGGAGGCCCGTCAACTCGCCCGATGCCGTATTCAGGCTCGCCAAACTGCCGACGCACACCGCTACAACCTTAAACACCATGAGGTTACCTTCCAACCAGGCGATGAAGTTTGGGTGTGGACTCCCATCCGACAGCGTGGTCACTCTGAGAAGTTGCTTCGGCGCTACTTCGGCCCTTACAAAGTTCTGCGCCGACTCAGTGACGTTACGTATGAAGTTCTCTCTGAGGGCACATCAAGACGTTCCCGTCGGTTTCCACAAAGTGATGTGGTGCACGTGTCAAGACTCAAGCCATATTTCTCGCGTCATCCATCGAACGTGCACTAACTTACCATGCAATGACTATTTTTTTGCCAATTTGTTTTTTTTTATTGTCTTGTGTACTTACTCCTTTCTTTATTGAGTTCTTCTACGACGCCAGCCCATTTTTTTCCCTACGACGGAGTTGTTGGGTTCCATGGCAGCATCTTTTCTTTCGCATTTTTTTCTCAATGCTCATTATCAGCATCGAGTCGATGCTTTTCGAGGAGAGGGAGTAATGTCACAGGTAATGGGTATGAGCCATCAACTGTAAAGGGGAATTCCTTAGAAGTGAAGAAAGAAGAGGGCTTTTGCGTCCTGGTCTGAGGGCAAGCAAGACGTCGTTTCGTCGCTCTCTGTTATTACGTTCGTGGCAATATATATATACTGGGCGTATAAATTTAATGGCCCAGTTAGTCTTCGTGAAGGTATGGGATATGACACAACGGGAGCGTTGTCAACATGGATAAATATGTTTATTTCCCTACAGTTTGGGGTGGGGTCCTCCCTTCGTCAGGGGATGAGTTACACTGACATTGACGTTCAAATGGTTGCTGCCGCGTCCCTCTCGCCTTGAAAGATGTTTGCGAGAGTGAGAAAGAACTAAAAAAGAAAAGAAAAAAGAACACTGTAAACGCTGAGCACAAAACCACATTGTGAACATCCAAATGTCGGTGTAAGTCCACATTCAGTTCTCATTCCGTGCTGTCCAGTTCTCGACGTGTGTCGGGCCACCCAAGATTGTCGCCGTGGTGCCGGGAGGGGTCCGCGATGGCGTGCGTAAGGAAAGGGTTTCCCCTTAATTTGTCGGTCAGCTTTCTACCTTTCATCTTCGCCCGTTTCCACTCAAAGGCCGTCAAGTGGTAGGCGAGCGTAAACACTTTTTATGTGCACGTGCATACAACAAAACAAGAAAGAACAGTGTACACGTACGAGTGAGACAGAAAAAATAAGCATGGTCTCCAGCTATGAATTGTTGTCACCATTTTCACCCTGGCTTACTTCTTGGAGACAGGAGAGTCTTCCGGGGTCCTCGTTGATGCTGGCTACTAATGTTCTGAATTTAAAAATAAAATGTGCCTCACGCTGTTCACAATCGCGCTTGTTTGAGAAACCGGACTGCAAAAGAGTTACGCTGATATTTTCAAAACTGTGGTTTGGCAGGCGCAGATGTCTAGATAAAGGTAGCTTCGGCAGTGAAGTGGCGTGGTACCGGTGATTATTGGACCGCAGCCGAAACAGCGTGTCTCTTTGGCCGATATATTCTTGTCCGCAGATGTTGCAATGTGGCATGCATATTACGTTACTGGAGTCACAATTAAGGCTTTCAGTTATGCAAAATTTGAAATCCGAGATGTTTGCTTTTGATTCACATGCTGTGACCATCTGTGGGTATACCTTGCACGACCTTTTCCGCAGGGATGGCCGCCTGATTGATTATTGGAGGGGTTCGTTTTTGCTCTGACAAGAATGTCCTTCAGGTTTTTATTCCTGCGTTACACCACGTGAGGTGGCTTCACAAAAATTGAAGTTAGTCGTTTGCTTTGCCTGATTATGTTGAAATGGCGGGAAAGTATGTTGTTGATTTGTGGCGCTGATGAGGAAAAAGTTAGAACAAGCTTCGTTTGGGAAGTCGTTTAAGATATTCTGTTCGGACTCTAAATATATCATTCGGGTTCACGTTGCGAGCACGTAGTATGGCATCGTCAATAATGTCTTCGGGATAATTTTGTTTCAATAAGCAATGCTTTAGGCGTTCTTCGTGTCTGTCAAATTCCTGCATATCGGTGCATATTATTTGGTACTGGTAGGCCTAAGAATATCGAATACCCTTTTTGCAATGCTTTGGATGGCTGCTGTTCAAATGTAGGTGAATTTGACGGTGTGTAGGCTTTTTGTAAAGGTTTGTTGACAAGCGGTCATTTTTGGCCGTGACAGTGACGTCCAAGAAGTTAACGCTAGTTTTGGAAATTTCGTGCGTGAATTTATTTGACTGGTGGAAATTGTTGAAATCACCTATTAAGCAGAAAAGACTTCCCTCAACGTGGTTCCATAACATAAAAATATCGTATATGAATCTTCGGTAGTAAAAAGGTTTCAAGGTGCGTCCCTCAATGACTGATATTTCAAGTGAAGCGATAAAGGTCCTCGCGAAGTTTGGGGCCATTTTCGTGCCCATGGAAGTGCCGCTGACCAGAAGGAAGTGCTTGCGATTGAACTCAGAATGGTTATAATTTAGTACACGATCAAGAAATGTAAATAGAACCTTGCCACTTACACCACTGGATGAATCAGATTTTATATATTAAGAAACGATATCAGTTCTTCTATCATGGTGAGGTATGCTGGTGTACAGTGAACAGCCGTCCATTTTCACCAGAAAAGTACCGCCTGGGGAGTTGAGACTTGAAGTTTCGCAGATGAAGTGGTTTGTGTCCTTCAGGTAATAGGGAAATTTAGGGAGATGTCTTTTATTAAAGAATTGATGAAGTGGAAAAAAGTGAAAAAATTATTACTGGAAGTGGAAAAACTCTTACTAAAAGCGTCCTTGCAACTGACTCGGGTCGTTGCAGACCATAGAGAGCGTAAGGGCGCCGAATACAGTGTCTTGGAGGCCACGCGGAAATTAGTTTCTAATCTCGGAGAGGATGAGGCAAGCGAACTGCAAAGATATGAACTTAAAGAGAGAGGTGGAATTTTAAGAATGAAAGATAGAAAATTCTATAGGGACTGCAGAAGCTCCACTGCTATGCGACAGGAAAATAGGAGTAAGACACTACAAGAACGCTAGAGACTACCCATACCACAACCTAACTTTGGGGAGAAAGTGGGAACTTGAAACTACAGTGTAATTCTAATCAAAACAGCTTTACTCTCGAATATGACGCTGACACTGCCGTGCCACATGATAGCCAAGAGCAGCCAAGCACTTATGAGAAAAAATTCCTAAATCTGTCCAACACAACACTCACACCAACAAAGCTACAACTTTTGTTGAAAGGCTTAACCTTTTGTCCATCATCCGGTAGATAAAATGAATTTGAACTGTACCAAGACCTGGATAACTTTGCGCGTGATCTCTGCCTTCGTGAATACTTTCATGATCGCAAGGACTGTACGGACAAGAATAGATTAATTGGTGGTGACAAATCATGGTGTCCAGGTGAGCAGAGGGACAAACACCTCGATATGTATATATCAGCAGTTCAAAAAGACATCATCAGAGCTTATGAAAAAAACAACCTATAAAATTCAGAACGAAGAGCACTCTATGAACTCCAAAAAAAAACGCTGAAATTACCATTAAATTGGCTGATAAAGGGGGCTGCATAGTAATTCTGAACACATCGGACTACTTAAAGGAAAGGGAACGACAACTATCAGGCACATAATTCCACAAAGAACTTCTAATAGACCCGACTCCCGAATTTGAAAAGGAGATAAAAGGAAACCTAAATAATCTCCGCCGGTACGAGAAAATTACCGGCAAAATGTTAAAATCAATGTTACTGGCCCATTTTGTTCCCGTTCAATTTCATTTGCTCCCTAAAATACACAAGGCGAAGATCCGGGAAGTCCGATAGTATCCAGTAACATCATATCAGCATTAAATATATCAGATCTCATCAATTCCTTATTAAAAGACATCCCCCAAAATTTTCCCGATTACCTAAAGGACACAAACGACTTCATCTGCGAAATTTAAAGTATCGACAACCCAGGCGGCAGTTTTCTGGTGACCATGGACGTCTGCTGACTGTACATCAACATACCCCACCATGACAGAATAGCGGCTATGGTTTCTGAATATGTAAAATCTGGCTCATCAACTAGTGTAAGTGCCGAGGTACTGTTTACATTTCTTGAACGCGTACTAAATTATAACCATTTTGAGTTGAATCGCAAGCACTTCCTTCAGGTCGGCGGCACTGCAATGGGCACGAAAATGACCCCGTACTTTGCGAGCACCTCTATCGCTTCACTTGAAATCCCATTCATTGAGGGACGCACCTGGAAACCTTTCTACTACCGACGATACTTAGACGATAATTTTATGATATAGAACCATGAAGAGGGAAGTCTTTTCTGCTTAAAAGATGATTTTAACAAGTGCCACCCGTCAATTGAATTCACGCACAAAATTTCTAAAACTAGCATTAACTTCTTGGACTTCACTGTCATGGTCAAAAATGACAGTTTGTCAACAAACCTTTACAACAAACCTACAGACCGTCAAATGCACCTACATTTCAACAGCAGCCATCCAAAGCATTGCAAAACGGGTATTCGATATTCTTAGGCCTACCGGTACCAAATATCATGCACCGATATGCAGTAATTTGACAGACACGAAGAACACCTAAAGCATTGCTTATTGAAATAAAATTATCCCGAAGACATTATTGACGATGCCATACTACGTGCCCGCAACGTGAACCGGAATGATATATTTAAGGGTCCAAACAGAATACCTAAAACGACTTCCCAAACGAACCTTGTACTAACTTACTCTTAATCAGCGCCACGAATCAACAACATACTTTTCCGCCATTTCAACATAATCAGGCTAAGCAAACGACTAACTTCAATTTTCGCGAAGCCACCTCACGTGGTGTACCGCAGGAATAAAGACCTGAAGGACATTCTTGTGAGAGCAAAAATACACCCCTCCAAAATTCAATCAGGCTGCTATCCCTGCGGGGAAGGTTCATGCATAATATGCCCACAGATGGTCACAACAATTGAATCAAAAGCGAACTTCTCGGATTTCAAATTTTGCATAACTGAAAGCCCCAATTGTGACTCCAGTAACGTAATATACATGCTACACTGCAACATCTGCGGACAAGAATAGATCGGCCAAACAGACACGCCATTTCGGCTGCGGTTCAATAATCACCGGCACCACGCCAATTCACTGTCAAAGCTACCTTTATCTAGACATATGCGGCTGCCAAACCACAGTTTTGAAAATATCAGCGTAACTGTTTTGCAGTCCGGTTTCTCAAACAGGCGCAAGCGTCAACAGCGTGAGGCATATTTTATTTTCAAATTTAGAACACTAGTAACCGGCATCAACGAGGACCCCGGAAGACTCTCCTGCCTCCGAGAAATAAGCTAGGGAGAAAATGGTGACAAATATTCATAGTTGGAGACCATGCTTGTTTTTTCTGACTGACTCGTACGTGTGCACTGTTGTTTCTTGTTGTTTTGTGCACGTGCACATAGAAAGTGTTTACGCTCGGCTACCACTTGACGGCGATTGAGGGGAAACGGGCGAAAAAGCTGACCGACCAATTAAGGTAAAACACTTTCCTTACGCACGCCATCGCAGATCCCTCCCGCCACTGCGGCGACAATCTTCGGTGGCACGACACACGTCGAAAACCGGCCAGCACGGGATGGGAACCAAATGTAGTCTTACACCGACATTTCGATGTGCACAGTGTGGTTTCCGGCTCAGCGTTAACAGCAACTTTTTTCTTTTTTTCTTTTTTCTTTTTTAATTCTTTCTTACTTTCGCAAACATCTTTCAAGGTGAGAGGAATGCCGCAGCAACCATTTGAACGTCAATGTTAGTGTAACGCGTCCCCTGACGAAGGGAGGAACTCTCCCGAAACTGTTGGAAAATAAATATATTTATCCATGTGGACAACTCTCCCGTCGTGCAATATCATATATATATATATATATATATATATATATATATAGGAATCACACGGGAAAAGTGTCGAATAGTAGAGAAGGAGGAAGACAAAGACAAATAAATGGTTCGTCGTATAGCCATCACGTCTCCTGCTGCACACTAGTCGACATGATCAATAATGCCCTTCATCCTGGCGACATCCAAGAAAGTCATCAACATCCCGAAGTACTCGGGAGCATCTACGGACGTCCCCTTTGACAAGTGGCTCCTGCTCTACAAAGTAAGGGCTGCAGCCGCAGCATGGATGGAACGAGACAAGCTTTGCTACTTCTCCGATTACCTTGAAGGTGAGTCTTTCTGATGGTGCTGACCGAGGTTTTCGCCACTGACGCGTCTCGGGAGAGTTTATGCAAACGCATGAAGGAACGCTTTACCAGCGGTGTCACGGATCATTTTCGCCAATTCATTCATTGCCGGTTGAGAACAGGCCAGAGGAATACTATAATGAAAAAATGTCTCTCGGACGCCTCGCCGACCTAAAGGACGCGCAGCTTATATAAGGGCTCATCGACGGCTTTTCTGCGCATAAGGAAATGGTGCTTGCTAGGCTTACCTCGTCTACACCGGTGGCATGGCTTACAGCTGCACATTTGTGTAGAGTCAAATATGTAGCGAGTGAAGTTACATCGTCTTCCATCGGCTCGGAATACACATAATAACCTAACAAATGACAGCACTAGTCAGCGGCTCCGTAATACACCGGTACGAATAGCCATGTGCGAGTGCAAACACTGCGCGATGGATGGCTTACCCCGACAGATGCACTAGCATAATGAATGCCCACCAGGCGCAAGCATTTCCACCCCCTCCACCAACCAGGAAAACGAGGAGGGCGACCCAGAGTCCATGTAATTTAGTTTGATGCCCTCATTATTGGGTACCCTGTGAGCGCTACTTTTTATACCGGAGCTACAATTACCTCTATCAGCGAAGCAGTGCTGAAGGCACTTCACCTGAAAGTTATGAGGAATTCATGCATCTCAGTTCAACAAGTCACATCATCTACCAGAACTTTGGATCGCGTTAATCTAAAGGTACATATAGAAAAAAGGACAAGAGAAATTCAGGCTCATGTCCAACAAGGCATGAAGAGCATTTTACTTCTTGGCTTGGATAGTGCCTGCCTCTTTAACTTGTCGCTGGACCTTGTCACAATAACTCTACGCCAAGAGAACGACTTCCTCCATTCTCGTACTCAAAACAATACCACGGCTAAAATGGGCGCGTCTCTGCAAGGTGGGAGAAGTTTGCAATGTACTACATATAAATAAATTCAACAGTTGGGATTGAAGAAGCTTTTTCACAAGTAAAACGGCCTTTTTTCCAAGTCACAGACAGACATTGGGTGCATATGGAGAAATGCAACGCATTCATCTCACCAATAATGTTCCCATTTGTAGAGCTTCCCATAGATGCTCAAAAACCGACAGCGTTGAAATGGACAGACAGATCAACGACCTTCTCAAGCAAGGTGTCATACGACTATTTACCTCCCTATACGCTGCGCCGGCACTTCTGGCAGAGGAAAAGCATGCGCTTCAGCATCGACTACCACAAGCTAAACGAATTGACTATGCCTGATTATCAGTTCATCCCTCGCATCGATGACGTTGTCAATTCTCTGGAAAAATATACGTACTTCTCGACATTAGACATAACGTCAGGTTACTGGCATGTGAAGATTCACGCTGATGACATTCCCAAAACGGGTTTGTCACACGCACCAGTCACTACGAGTGGCTAGTCATGCTTTTTGGTCATCGGATTGCTCCGGCCGCCTTCGAACGGGCTGTCAAAGTTATATTGGCAAAACACCGTTTGCAGAACATCACGAATTACTTCGTTGACATTGTTGTGTACTCTGACACGTTTCCAGACCATCTGAGGCATCTAGTGGGCGTTTTGAAAGTTTTCGAAAGCGAAGGCGTCAAGCTGAAATTAAAGAATTGTCAATTAGCTTGAACCTACATTGAGTACCTGGGACACAAGGTTTCGCATGGCACCGTCACTCCAAAACAAAACAACGTGGATGCAATCCTATAGTTCCCGACACCATCACGCCCTAAAGAATTGCAGCGTTTTCTCGGCACTGTCGATATTTACCTTCAATACATCGACCACTTCAGTCAAAGTACTCACCCACTGACACGCCTGCTCAGCAAAGACGCCAGTTGGAACTGGGATTCGTAGTGTGAACTGGCTTTCACTCAGCTCAAGAAACACGTGACAGAAGAGTTCATTCTTAACATCTGCTATGCCGCAAAGCCTTGTGTGCTATACTGCGATGCATCCAACAGAGGCATCGTCGCCGCCTTGAAGCAAGCTCATGATGAAGGTAAAGAACACCCAATTGCATACCATTCACGGAAGTTACTAAAACACGAAATTAATTACGCCATCACAGAACTCGAATGTTTACAATTATGAACGCCATTGATAAATAGCACTGCTATCTACATGGGACACCTTTCTCTGTGATGCCGGATCACGCAGCGTTGCAATGGCTTAAAAGCATCAAGAATCCCCGAGGGCAACTTTCCTGGTGGTCCTTGAAGCTCTCCATGTACGACGTGAACATCAAACACCAAAAGGGCGTTAAAAACATTGAAGCTGATGCAATATCTCGAAGCCCGATAGTTCAGCTCCTATCTGCTGAGCTACTGCGAGAGCATCGCAATGACAAACTACGCGGAAAGCATACCAATGAGAACAAACTTAGTATAGCGACACGCAAAAGAATACGAAAAGTTTATGTGCCTTTTGCCCTCCGGTCTTCTGTTCTTCAAAAATATGATGACGCTTTCGGTCATATCAGGGTGAAGAAGACGTTGCGGCTTCTCTCTCCACAGTACTATTGGCCCGACATCATCACCGACGTGAGCGAGTACATACGACACAGCGATACTTGCCAGCGCTGCAGGAAACCGAAGGCCAAACGCTTTGGTTGCTTGGAGTCTTTGCCTCCAGCGGAACAACCTCCAGCGGAACAACCATTTGATCTTCTGGTCGAGGACACTATCGAAAGTTTCGGCAACTAACTACAGCTCATCCAAAAGATTCATTCACTTAGCCGTTTATCATGCCACCCGTTATGTCTGGGCTTTCACACACAAGATTGACACTTGCAACGCGTACATCTCTTGCCCGAAGAGTATCTTCGCTGCTGGAAAGCCTCGGAAGTTTCTTTTCGACCGCGGCACAGGATTCACTGCGGGCAAATTTAAGCAGTTCCTTAAGCACAGCAATATTCATCAGCTTTTGACAAGCTCAAAACGCGCGCAGTGTAATGGCCTAAACGAGCGCACTAATCACACGATCGTTACTCACCTCCGATGCAAGATCAACGACGAACCCCGAAAAACCGTGTCCGCGTCTCCTCTCTGACATTGTCGACGAGTACAATAGAATACCTCACGACGTCACAGGCTACCCACCCTGCTTTATTATGTATGGCACACCATCGTATCCCTATATTCTTTCAGGCGTTGCCGAATATCTGTAGGAAGCTCGTACAAACGCAGTCCGCAATTTAGTGGCATATCACGAGAAAAACAAGATCATATATTACAAGAAGTTCCTTCCATTAAAGCTTCAAGTGGGAGACTTTGTTCTATAGGAAACACCCTGGCACCCGAACCGCGGCAAACTCAGCGCAATCATGGAAGGACCTTA
Source organism: Rhipicephalus annulatus (assembly GCA_013436015.1). Taxonomy (NCBI): domain Eukaryota; kingdom Metazoa; phylum Arthropoda; class Arachnida; order Ixodida; family Ixodidae; genus Rhipicephalus; species Rhipicephalus annulatus. The sequence goes on from WOVY01012231.1 coordinate 34,279, forward strand.
TACGATCATACGCAAGATGTCGGTAGTTAACTATGAGTTAGACTGCAGCGTGGCTCCACTCGGTCGCCAGAATGGCGTCGTTCATGTCGGGTAACGATATCATCCGCCCCTGCATCTACGTCTCTCTCGGGGGAGGGGGGACGCGTGTGACGAACCACACGAGAACGGTGTCGTGGAATAGTAGAGAAGGAGAACAACGAAGACAAAGAAAAGAAAACGCTACGGCGAATGCATGCGTTCTGACTGCCTCTTCTTGATTGTGCTGCCGTGCCCAAGGTTGCTTTGTGATCCCTTGTGTAACTTGTCCTGCTATTTGAGGGACCTGTTATTACTAGCAGGTGACGTCGAGACAAACCCCGGGCCCGACTTAAAACTAATTTCTCAACAACTAACGCAAATTGCTGGTGATATTAAAAAAATTAAAGAAGAACGACTAACCGCTATTGAGTCCAAGTTAGAAAAACTGGCTGCCTTAGATGAAAAAATACTGGACTGCACCACAAAGTTTCCGCCTTAGAAAAAGTAGTATCAGGCCTAGAATTAAAGCTGGATGAATTAGAAAACCAGTCAAGAAGAAGTAACTTGATAGTGTATGGCATCCCTGAGGATGAAAAAGAAGACGAGGAATCACTAGAGCAAGTAATAAACAATACAGTTGCGAAAGGTGTTCTGAAAATTGAACCTGTTTCAATCGAAAGGATACATCGGCTCGGTAAACCGAGCGCGAACAAAACTAGACCAATAATTTTCAAACTCCTTGATGATCGAGACAAAACAAAGATTTTGAAAAACTGTCATAAACTAAAGGATACCGACATATCAATTAGTGAAGACGTTTCCCAGCGTGTGCGTAATATAAGGAAAAAATTGTGGGACTCGGCGAAACCAAATAAGAAATCCGGGCAAAAGGTACATCTTGTCTATGACAAAATTAGTATAGACCGTTTTCTTTATCGCTGGGATGACACCGTAAACGATAAAGTGATGATTGGCGAGGCAAAAAAACCCTCAACTGAAAAAAAAACCTGCCAAGCGACGGGCCGGCGTCTCGCACTCGAAACCGCCCCAGTTGAGGTTTATAAATGTGAATTGCCGAAGTGTCTTAAACAAATTAGAATCTCTTGAATGCCTACTTCTCGACCTTGAGCCAGACTTTGTTGCTTTAACCGAAACCTGGTTAAATAATGACATTTTAGATAGTGAAGTAACACCCCCAAATTACAATATAATACGGAAGGACAGACCGACACGAGGCGGTGGAGTAGCGTTAATGATAAAACGCGAAATACAATACACTGTGCTGCCAGAGGTTGAAGGTGTAGAAGCTGTCTTTTTGAAACTAAAATTTGGCCTTCACACAACAATTGTGGGCTGCTGGTACCGCAGTCCTACTTCTGGCGAAGATAGCATGCAATCGCTCTACAACTACATTGAACAAAACATACAAAGCGCAAGATTCATCTTGTTGGGTGATTTTAACCTTCCTGATATCGACTGGCAATCCATGAAATTTCATTCCGCATGCTCAGATGTCCTTATCGACACAATGCTGCGATTTAATCTTCACCAAGTAGTCAACCAACCAACACGTGTCCAGGGAGAAACTTCAAATATTCTTGACCTTATATTCTTGAGTAACCACTTCCCAGCCGATGAAACAAAGATTGAAGTTATGGATGGCATATCTGGTCACAAGCTCACTTTGTGCACTGTCCCCTTTCGTGATAAAATATAACCAACGAACATAAAAATTACTTACCCGGATTTTAATTATGCTGACGACACCAGCATACTAAATTATCTAATTATAAAGTTTCCGTCCTTCGAAGAACTGTCGAATGATAGTTCCACGACCATTGAAATATTATGGTCTCAGTTAAAAGAAAGTATGCACCACTGTAATAATACCTTTGTACCTCTTAGAGTGAAAAAAATTAAGAAACACAACCCGTGGATAACACGTGAGGTAATACATGCGAAACGCAAAGTAAAGCGAATACGAAAGAGAATGAAACGAAAACCCGGAGCAGTAACAGTAAATAATTTGACTGCTGCAGTGAGTGACCTAAAAACAAAAATCAAAACAGCGAAGAGCAACTATTCCACAAAAACGTTGCCAAATTTTCTAAAAAATTCCCCCAGCAAGTTTTGGGAGCTACCTAAAGCCTGCAAAAAACAACAAAAGCAACACACCCCCCGGAAAAAGATAACCCGATCACTGCAGACAAAATGAACAACTATTTCAAGTCTGTATTCACTGTCGATGACGGAAACATTCCAGACATCGACACTAGTGCGGAAGGTACCCTGGAACCGATTATTGTCAATAAGGCTGGTGTCATAAATCTCTTGTTAAACTTGGACACAAAAAAAGGAGTAGGGCCTGACAACATTCCTAACATCTTTCTTGTAAGATATGCAGAGGTTCTAGCTAAATATCTGTGCGTCAAGTTTAACAAATCACTATCAACGTGCTCTTTACCTCTGGAGTGGAAAAAGGCCAAAGTTGTTCCTGTGCATAAAGGAGGATGCGGAAATGATATATCTAACTTTAGACCTATATCCCTGACATGTACAATCTGTAAAATCCTGGAGCACATAATTCTTTAACAAATAACTGTTTTCCTAGAAGAAAAAACGTATATTATCTCCCTATCAGCATGGCTTTCGCCGAGGTCTTTCAACCATAACCCAATTAGTGGAATTAACACATGAGGTATCCCAGAGTATTGACAACCAAAAACAAACTGATCTAATCTTCCTCGATTTTGCCAAAGCATTCGACAAGGTATCACACAAGAAACTGCTTCAAAAACTTGAGGCCACCTTAGAAAATTCTACTGTTCTTATCTGGATCAAAAATTATCTTACTGACCGTACACAGTATGTGGAATTTAACAATAAAACCTATGCTATCACCTCCGTCACATCTGGAGTTCCGCAGGGCTGTGGGCTGGCGCCAATTTTGTTTCTTCTCTTTATTAATGATTTGCCTACAAATATTAAAGAAAAAATCAAATTATTCGCGGATGACTGCGTGCTATATCGAGAAATAAACTCAACGGAGGACCATGTAGCTTTAAATAGTGCTTTACAAGATGTTTCCTGCTGGTGCCGTAAATGGCAGATGTCACTTAATGTAAACAAGTGTACAATTTATCAGTAAGTCGAAAAAAAAACTAGGTCAAATTTTCTTTACACCAATAATGACATTCCCATAACTAGAGTAAGTCAGCATAAATATCTTGGAATTAGTATAACTGAAGATCTAAGATGGGATGCACACATAAGTTACGTTACTTCAGCTGCACTACGCCGCTTGTTTACCACTCAGATACCGGCTTCGCCAGGCCCCGCCTTCTCTAAAACTGCTTGCATACACTTCCCTTGTGCGATCATTACTGAATACGGTAATATTATTTGGTCACCATTCACAAAACAGCAAATCACGAAACTGGAAGGAATACAAAGGAAAGCTATGAGGTTCATTTACAACAAGTACAGACATACAGATTCTCCTGTATGTCTGTATGACTAAACTAATGAAAAAAGCTGGATTACTTACTCTAATGAATAGAACAAGATTAGCACGTGCAAAATTCATACACGAATTAATACATGGTCATTTAAACATTTATGTATCCGTCTATCTTACGTTTGATCAAACTAGAACCACACGCCAAAACACCCAATGAGACTTAACGAATACTCCTTCAACACAAACTGCTTTAAGTACTCATTCTTTCCGTTAGCCACTAATGAATGGAATAAACTGGATCCGAGTATCTCCAGCCCTACCGAATTAGCAAAATTTCTAACCCTTGTCGAAAATGAACTTTGTATTATGCAAACGGTATCACCTGGTTGATTTTAATATGTGTGTTCGTGTGAACTTTGTACGAGCGAAGTATCATGTCATCATATTTTTTCTTTAAGCAATTTTTAGTACTGAATCCAGGTGAAGAGAAATCACTTTTGATTCTTGAACATGTTTCTGTTTTTCAGTGTGTATAAATTTGCCCTTCCTTGAAATACTTCGCCATATTGTAGGGTATTTTCTTATTGCTGTGATTTCTTGTTGTGTTTCTTGATGCATATGCCAATATGTCAACCAATGTGTCAACCAAGTCACTGCATTTATTTTCCTCTGACAACTTTTCTTTACACTAATGTTTTATGCCTTCTTTGACCTGAAATTGTTAAATGATCCGATTCTGTTAGTTTCATTCTGTACTTTATCGCGATGTATGTCTTTATTGTGTACTTATTCGAATTTTTATAATCACGCCCTTCCTGCTAAAATCCCTGATGGAATTGGCAGTATGTCGAAATAAATAAATAAATGGTTCATCGTATAGCCTCCTGTGTCACACACACACACACACACACTCTTATATATATAATATATATATATATATATATATATAGGGATTATAGGAAGTATCACGCAGGCTCTGATAGTATAGAAAAAGGAGTAATTCACACACAACGAACGTTTCAGCACAGTTTAGGTCCGACGTTTCGACCGTGGGACCGGCCTTCGTCTGGGAATACAGGGCATAAAAATCGCGCGCTTATATATGTCAATATTTCGAGACCCCCCAAAAAAAACACACATGCTCTTGTGTAACGACAAGGCTCATCTGTATCAGCAACAAAACGGTTTTCAGTGATCAAAAATATATATCTATACAGCACTGTGTGATGTCACCATTTGTAAGTCATTGGCAGCTGATACGGCTTTGCGGGATACACGTGTGCATCGCGACATTACGGATGTCAAAGCTCTTTTCTTACAAAAATGGTTCGCGTGTAAAATATACGCGTTGCCGATGATAAATAATTCTATTATATATATATAAGAATCGCTTTTTCTGTATACATTATCAGCACAGCGCACTCTCTGATAAAGAAGCAGACTAGCGTACACTTGTTATATTGTTGACCAATAAGCTTACGTGGAAGGAAGACACGTCAATGTGCCTGCATCCTCATTGATACCATCTGCTACAGTATTGAACTTGAATATCAGGTATGATTCCCGGAGTTCGCGATCATGGTTTGAGCGGAAACCAGATTCAAGAATGGTCGCTTTCATTTGATCGAAAGAGTGGCCCGGCATGCGAAACGTGTCGTGATAGCGGTAGATGAGGGAATATATTTACATGGGATTTGTGGTTATTAAAGCGTATTCTGAATGGAGTTTCAGTGTGACCAATATATTGTTTCAAACAGGCACTACATTCCAACATGTACACGGCATTATAAGTGTCGCAGTCGAAGCTACCACGAATCTTTAATTTAAAGTCCGAAGACGTGCTCGCGGCGTTTTGCGTGGTTTGCATGTGCACACACACTTTGCAACCGTGGTTTGTTACAAGGTGCACAGCCACTCTCTTTACGGGTACCAATTTTAGATGACGTTAACATGTCGTGAAGGTTTTTTGGCCGTCGGTAAACAACACGAGGCGGAACAGAAAAAATTTTTTGAGATTATCACTTTCGGTTAAGATGTTGTGGTGCCGTTTCAATATAGCAGATACCTTAGGAGCTGATGATGAAAATGTCAGAACAAGGTTAGTTTGAGCAGAGCTATCGTTCCCGTCCTTTCCTTTCAGAATCTCGGTGCGGTTGAGTTGGTCAGCTCGAGTTATGGCATCGTCTATTAGTTGTTCCGGGTATTTTCTTTTTACTAGAGAACTTTTGAGCCTATTACAATTTTCAATGAAATCTGTACGGTCAGAGCACAACCGTTTAAAAGCGGTGAGCCTGGCTATAGGGAATTCCTGTTTTGCAATGCCGGGGGTGGCCGCTCTGAAAATGCAGGAGTTGATGTCGGTCAGTGGGCTTGCGGAACAGCTTCGTAGCAAGTTGTCCCTTCGGAAATGGTGACTGTGACATCGAGAAAATTTACAGAAGTGCGCGAAAATTGGTGCGAGAACTTAATAGACGGATGGAAATTATTAAACTTTTGAATGAAACCAAGCAGACTTGCTTCATCATGTGTCCAGACAAGAAAAATATCGTCAATGAAGCGCCTATAGTAGAGAGGTTGAAGCATGTTTTACCTAAAAATTCGCATTCCAGAATGCCCATAAAAATGTTGGCGTAGTTAGGGCCTACTTTCGTACCCATTGAGGTGCCGTTGGCTTGTACATAGTGAATGTTGTTAAACTCAAATTGTTTAATTCAAGGATAAGTTTCAAAAGAGTACCAAGCG
>WOVY01012232.1:0-162814 GCA_013436015.1 Rhipicephalus annulatus
GGGTCGGAGTACAGAGAAAAACAAGTGACGCAACTTGAGACTCCCGCAGATGGTTTTCAATGACGTCACCGAAACAGCGCCGTTAGAGCACCAACATGGCGGGACGTCACTGTGACGTTTACACTGTCAGCACATCGCATGCTGGTTCCCTCACTATCCATGCGCAGAGGTCAAGCAATGTTCCAGCCGTGTCGTTTTCCCAATCAAGCAGGTTAATCCCCGCATGATTACGCTATATAAAGGTAATCTAAGCCACCATCTTCTAGCCTGTTGTGATTCTTATCTGTGATGTCACGTGCAACCTAGCTGCATTACAGTTATTCTTCTCTCTTTCCACTCTTATTCGTTTGCCGTACATTGACATATTTTTGTGATTAGGAGTGCACACATGCTAGATCCATTTTATTATCTCCTGAAAGATAGTAATCCCCTGTTATCTCCGCACATCATTAAGTTATTACTCCTACTTGCACGTGTACACGGACCCAGCCTGTGCGCGCATTGTCATCCGCGCATTCTCCGTCGTTTGCGACAAAGAGAAATACAGTCACAATAGTTTATAGCGTCAGTTTCTAACTTGGGTCTGGAAAAAAGAAAGGAATTAACGAGAGAGCGAGAAAGGCATGGAGCTTAACCACCACATAACACCGTCCGTTTAGTTAGCCTGCGTTCGTAGAGCGAGAATTTAAAGATAGAAAAAAAAGAAGGGGGGGGGGTATCAGATCAGTGCATCCACGATGCGTTAAAGAAAAAATTCACAGCGTTGCCGCGAAGGCGAAGCAATGAACGAGATAGCAACGATTTGAAAGGTCACGCGCAGAATGGAAAGCAGATCGAAACGTGCCCCGCGTTTCTCGCGCACAAATTACGCACAAAACGTACTCACAGGTACGGATTGGTTACTTCGCCGAGTCTGAAAAGCGCGCGCTATTCGCGAACGGAGATTGCTATGATTGCAGTGAGATTTGTGTGCCCGGTAACTACAGCAGAATCGTTCCACGTAAAGCCCGAGGCCAGCCAAGGCGTACGATCCTCCCCTTCTCGCCACCGCGAGATAAGGGCACGCGAGGGAGCATCGCTCCCCTTCTCTAAGCCGTGCAAAGTATGCAAGGGACATTAGAGCGGGGTGCCATGCTCGATGTGGAGACGTGCGCTCATTGCCACCATTTTTGAGTTAATGCCGAAAACACAGCAGCGGTAAGTGGTAGATATAAATAGCCTGCCGTTTGAGTGTGAAAAACCTTCTCCGGGGTGGCTCAGTGGTTGACGCCTCGCTTTCACGACGCAGAGGTCCCACGTTCGATTACACGTGCCGGAGTGCTTTTTTCTAGATTTTTTTCTTTCTTGTTTTCAATTATATATAGATACGTATACATATATGGTGCATGACATCGACGCCGACGCTGGCGGTAAAACCAGCCGAGAGTGTCCATATAATTGCTATCGCAATAAAAGCGATAACCTGCTGACAGGTGTAAACATCCGCTGAAGCAGACGTCCGAAGACAGCGCATGATCTCCTCTGTTGAAACCGCTTTTCAAATATGGCAAACCTGCGTAATAGTATATTGCACATTCTCGCTTATAATGTGCATGTTGTCCAAGACTACACCTACAACACCGAAAAATGAGCACAATTAGAAATATACTATAGTGGGGCTAAAATGGTCCTGTTATTGCTTATCTGAAGACGAAAGGAGTCGTTTTCTTTGTAAGCTTATCTAGGATTGCTACCTTTCAGGTGTACTTTAAATTGGCTAGAATTTGTTTGGCATCGCGTTACTGCCTCCGTTCAGAAAGTTCGCGTTGATATGTGGTTTCTTTAAATGTTTACCTATACGCTTTAATGTCTATACAAAGGCGTCTTGATCCTCGACTGTCAGAATGAGTGAGTTGGTTTTTTTTTTTTCGTCCATGAGCCACTATGGTCTGTTTCATAGCTTGCCAATTTGTGGGCTTGAAGCGGTTATGCAACTTCTCTTTCCAACGCCGTTCACAATATTGTCACTTATGGCGCTTAGACACATACTTTCTAAAACACCTCAGTCGGCGCCTTTCAAAGCAGCGTATGAATGATGCAGAAGTATCACAAAATCTTTAGCCATTTGATGTAGTTCTATAGGTAATAGGTGCACCTGTCACCTATAGAACCACATCAAGTGGCTAAGGTAGTGCACGCTAATCCACTATACATCAAATGTTGATGCATACTGGATTAACGTGCAAACACCTAAAGGAGCTTATTTTCCTTTCTTTGGTATTACTGTTTCTCTGTTTCCTCCCCACTTCGTCGAGACTGAGACAGACTGCAGGAGAAAGAAAACGGTAAAAGATAGGCTGGCCGACAGAGCAACAAAGTTCACAACTTGGCACGAGGGGAGAACGCCTCGAGACTGTTACCACAGACAGCGGGCGTTCGTGTCAAAGGGGCTGCGCCACTTGCACAAGATGTGGCTGCGCCCTCCAACAGAATGCAGGCAAGAAAAATATTAAATAAAGAAAAGAAGGGCACAGTGAATATACACGGCTGGGACTGAGCCACGGAGCCGATGCGTGGCCGCTTGACGTTCGTTCTTTTCTGCGATCATGGTTGCGCTGCAGGAATAGAAAACTGGACCGGTCCAAAGTGAACCGCCACTCGTGCAATAGCTTGCACAACAGTGACACTCGGCATGGACAAGGTGGGGGGACGCCGGAGTCGAGGAAGGGGGGACAGCGAGCGAGCTCTTTAGCAGTGGCGGGGGTGGTCACTATTGCAAGAAGTTGGGAAACGCTGCTGCCGAGGCAACGTGACGCATGTGGTCGCAGGTCCTATATGGAGGGTCTGTAGGCCCTGCTGCAAGTCTGAGAAAAGTGCAGTGGGACGCGCTGGAAAAAGCCTCAAACAAGAACATTTTCGTCAAGTTATTGGCACTGTGCATGTTCAGTGTAAAGCAAAGAAAGCCTGAGGTGACCTGAGCTAAGCTGCATGCCATAGCGCAATCTGTTACCTTGTTGTGCCTTGTCTCGGCCTAGAACGACAGAATTTTCGAAGCCACTCTGGTCTTGTGAAATAGTTTCTTGCGTGGACTCTGTCGCTGTGATGTGTCTCTGTTTCGCGTCTGTGTACTGTGGATTTGGGTTGTGAAGCGTGAATGGTTATTCTAGCAATACCATGAAGGTCTCAAATAATACTCTTGTGTTGAAAACTCATGTGACGCTTGCGTTAGTAAACGGGTTGATGAAGCGTAGTACTCGATAATGTCTCAAATACTATCTGTGTTGAAAAGTGGCAATTTTATGTAACACGCTTTAATTACAAACGAGGGTCGAACTCATCCTTCAGCAGGTACTCATGAGACATGAGCGTACGAAGTTACTCTAATATCCACATGTTTTCAGTAAGCGACTTCAAGTTTTAAGAGAGGGTATGGCCCAACGTCTTGAATCAGTGTTCACCACCCGAAGGCCTTGTCTTGCGCCTGACGAAGACGTATCATAACAATTAGAAAGTATGCGTAGGCTGCAAATGGAAAAAGAATGGAATAAAGTTGAAATTTAATGAAGCGTTGAGCTGATATGCGAGAGAACCTTCAGTGAATTTCACACGTTGGAGGTTGCCGAAGTTACTTAAACATACATTTGATGTCCTTCCTCCTTCTCTGAACTTGCACCGTGGAGACGTTGAGCTCTTTGTAGGCAGCCATCCCTGTCTATAGCTTCAATTGTGGAAACTGCAAATGCGAGCAAGTCCCCGAAATGTTCGGTGTGAAGTTCGGAAGCATGGAAGCGATGTTAAAGCTGTTAAGTGCCACGTTGCGCTACGCTTTACAAGATCACCTCCAAAGTATAATGCGCTTCTTTCACGCAGCCGCAGGTATAGCCGTCGTGATAATTACGCTAATTTGTGGATAATTCAGAGCACATAGCCACTTTCTCACGTTCTAGAAATTCCACAGGACGTGAGAACCGTAGCACTATATTTTCATCAGCGGTGCGTCCACCATCCTGTTGGGCCCTTACAAAGCACTGTGAGTTGGTGGGAAAGCCTTCTCACGAGGATGATTACGAGAAGGGTCTGTGCGTTGTTTAGTTATTCAGGTGCTATAGATACTCCGAGGGCTTTTTTCCTGCACTTTTCATTATTCTTCTTATTCATTTCACTTATTGTACCCTCAGGGCCAAACAAGGTAACACAGAAGGGAGTGGTTTACAATGAGAAGTTTGTGCAGCATAGGTAAAGCATAATACGGATGTAATGCGTTTCGAGCGCTTCTCGTCGTCTGTATAAAAAGAAGCAAAAAAAATGTATGTTTATGTGTGTGTTGTTTTTCAAAATTTTCCACCGCACCCTCACTATCGACATATTTCCTATTAACTTGTTGAATAATTTCATTAATACTAGATTTGCGGTCGCCCATTACCTGTTATTACCTAAAGTTCGCACTAATTATGAAAAAATGAGCATTGTTTTTTTATCAATTTAAATATGGAATCCTTTATCACATGATGTGAAAGACCTAATGCACATTCATGTTTTTAAGAGAAAATTGAAAATGTCTCTATTAAACGTATAACTGCTGCATTTTGTTAATTTTAGATATCTTGCTTTGTTTGTAAAAAAAATAGTTCGAAATTTTCTGTGACTTGCTCTGTCGTTATTCAAAGTTTAGGTTTTTCATTGTATTAACATAGGAGGTCCCGCCTGCGGTTTACTACCTTGGGACCTCCTCCTGCATACTTACTCACAATGTACATTTCTGATGCTAATAGGGAAACATTGATTGATTGATTGATTGACTGATTGATTGAAGCGTTCACAAGCTGGCAACACTGTGCTCCTGCTTTTGGGGACCACCCAATTTAGCGAAAACACAGCGTAACTCCTTATTGGACCTAAAACGAGAGAAAAGTTGAATCTGTCTGGAGGGAATAGCCCATAGAGACACGCTTAGTACGTTATTTAGTACAATTAGTGAGTAGTATGGTAATGCAGCATACAGGCGCTCGTAAGTGCGGTGACGTTGGCATTATGGCTTTATATTTTCATAATTTCAATGTCGCTAACGAGAATTAAAAGGTGCAAAGTGTTAGCTTTTGTGGTGTAATAATGGCTATGGTGGTCGGCTGCAGGTCGCGGGTTTGATCTCGAGCATGGTAGTCCCATTTCAATTGAGAGTATGCTGTACTATGTCAGTGCACGTTAATGAACAACAAATGGTCAGATTTTTCGGAACACTCCGCTACAGCGTCTCCCAAAATCGTATCGTGGTTTTGGGACGGGGAACCACAGTTATTGTGAGCTCCTGAGGTGTTTAGATTTTTCGCAATGTTTCGCGCTAGCTTCGTTTCATCACGGCGCGGATGCTCACAGCTCCTATTGACCATAATGAAAGCTGACGTCCCTGACTTTTTTTTTATTCCTCCATCTCCTCTTGTAGGATGTGTTCTAGTTTGGCGTAACTGAATCCAGGGACCCATGAAGCACTAAGCTCTTTTTACAAGTGTCTTGTCCCGACCATCGAGGATGGGGCAAGGCTTTAATGAGATCTCTATCAATCTAACGTAGCCGCGGAGCGCTTTCTTTCTCGCATCCCTGGTTGCAACCCGCCGGAGAGCAATGACCTCTGCCTCCGTCACGGGCTTTTTCTCTACGCATTGGGCCCACGCCGCCCGGAGGCAGAGTGCAGGGAGAGGAGACCCGCACCTGAAATACACATGCCGGCTCCCTTAATTGGGACGCCGAGGCGCGCGCCTGCTGACTGCAGCGTTACGTGTGGTGGGCATCTGCCTTGCGAAGCGCGAGCGAGGCGTACCGCAGGCGTTTTGGAAGACACGCTCGTGCCCTGTGGGCCATTTATTCCGAGAATAAAGTCTGCCGCGGTAGCTTAGCCACCTGCCGCGCTGCTGAAATGGAAGTCGTAAAGTCCCTGAAAAAAAAAAACTAAACTAGCGCCAATCCTGTCAATGTGCAGGCTCCTTTCCCCTCGTGTAATAGCAGATAGTAAACGACGCTAGTTGAGAGGGTGTGTGGCTCCTGGCCGCAAAGATGGCGTGTGCTCATCTTTCCGTTGGAGCTCATTGGGCTCTAGGCGGTGCACCGAAAGGGTGATTGAGAAAGCAAAATATAAAAAGTAACGGTAAATACGATGATCTGACGTGTCACGTGTATATAAGTAAGTTGCATGCAATGGCAAAAAATTGCCCGCAGCTTCCCTCGGGGGAACACTGAGGAGGATGCGGAGCATATAATTGGTTAACGGGGTGTTAAAGTGCGACTTACTTGGGTCGATGGCTAAATTGGTTAACGTGGTTGTAGGAGGGGGTGTTAAATGAGTGAACACGTACACACGTATGCGAAAGGGCGGCGCTGGTCGAAGGGACGTCGATCATTGTGTTTGTGGATTCTTTGGAATTCATTTCACCGCTACCTTGGACGTCGACGCGCCGTCCAACCAACCGACGAGCGGCAACTGAGCGAGCGAGCGCCGACCTTGAGTATATATACAGTGCGACGGCGCATGCACTGTCAGCTGTCGAATGTTCGAGAAGGGGGAGAAGCGCAACGGCGCATGCGCGCGCGTCAGCTGCCGATGTTCTCGAAGCGCGACGGCGCATGCGCGCGCGTCAGCTGCCGATGTTCTCGAAGCGTGACGGGCGCATGCGCGCTACATTATACAGCTAGCGAATGTTCGTGAAGAGGAGAAGCGTACGCGGTGTGTAGAGGAGGAAGGGTGCACAGATGGTGGAGGAGTGAAGCGCGCGCGGTGTGTAGAGGAGGAAGGGATGCACAGATGGTGGAAGAAGGAGGAGGAAGCTGCGGACGGCGCCGCACTACAAGCCTCGAGTATTAGATGCTCCGCATCTAAAACATCACCGCAAGCGTGCAATACTCCAAGCGATAGCCCACGGTTTGCGTGCAGACGCGCGCAGCGGTGACGCTCTCGATGGCAACGCCACTGCTGTCTGTGTTAACTCGGTGGTGATGGGAATCTGCAGCATAACGCACTAGCTTTTGTGACGGTATCACAAATGCCATATTGTTTGTCCACTTTCGTGAGCACGCGCTCCACGAACAGACGCCACCGGCGTACCCTTTCAGCATAACCGAGACACGGCTGCTCGATGAACACACGGCGCTGCTGTGTCGGAGAGAGAGAGAGATTGAATTTATTTAAGCATATCCTGAGGAGGCGAGAAAGGGCCATTACGAACCTTAATTCAACCTGGAAGCGCCGCCCAGGATGGCACTGGCAGTCGAAGGCTTGTAACGGTGTCCTGGGCCCTCTGGACCGCCTGTAGTTACTGCTTGTATTCGTTGCTCCTGAGGGCTTCCTGCCAAGCCTCATGGGTATTTATAGTTAGAGCAAAGAAACCCTTAATAAAGAAGATAAAGCTCATAACTACGTATCCTGGTTCCCAGCCCACAATGCAGTTACCGGGACTCGACCACTGCAATCCCAACGAAGAGGTCAACCGCCTGGCGCGTGAGCTCACACGCCGCGCCGCGGACAACGACCCCTCGATGAGTGAGCGGTACGAGAATCTCTGCAGCCAGGACAAAGCAGTCACATACCACGAGATCACTTCACATTGCCGGGGACAAAGACGTGCCTTCCCAGCACCGCACCCAAAACTTAACAAAGCACAAGCTCTAACTCTCAGAAGATTGCAAAAACGTACGTACATAACACCATCCACCTTACACAGAGTCGACCCCGACACACCGCCCACATGCTCCCTTTGCAACCATCCCTATTGCAATTTCGAACACAAGCTATCTATCTATCTATCTATCTATCTATCTATCTATCTATCTATCTATCTATCTATCTATCTATCTATCTATCTATCTATCTATCTATCTATCTATCTATCTATCTATCTATCTATCTATCTATCTATCTATCTATCTATCTATCTAGGTGCCTACGACTTTCAGCTCTCCTGGCCGTTTCGGTAATGATAATACCGAATTCAGTATGGCATAACATGACTGTATGAAGAACATATCCGACTAGTCATAACATGAAATTCATGACATGGATGCCACAAATGTCATCATTTACATTTCATGGTCCTGTAGCTCTTGCGGTGGTTTCGTTCACATGGCATGTTGCAAACTGGTATGGTATGGCATGATTGCATAGCGAACACAATCGACAGACCCTAACATGATAACCATGAGATGCGCCTCGTGTAACAACATCACTACATTCCACGTTCATGATGTGCTCGCGGCCGTTTCGCTAGCGTCACATATACCGAATTCGGTATTACAGTACGTGAATGGATGATGAATGTATATGACTGATGCAAACATGATAATCATAATATGCGTGTCATGTAACAACATGACTACATGCGACGCCCATGATGCGCTCACGGTCGTTTCGCTAGCTCCGCATATACCAAATTTGGTATGACGTGACGTGAATAGATGACGATGATAAATGACACGTCCAAACACGCGAAATCATGATATGCGTGTCATTTAAAACATGACACGCTACGCTCGTAGCGTGCTCTGGGGCCGTTTCGCTAGCTCAACATATATAAAATTTGGCATCACGTGACGTGAATAGACGACGAAGGTCAATGACACGCCCAAACATGATAATCATGACATGGAAATCATGTATACGGTATAATTTACGTCCGCCTCGTAACGTTGTGCTGATTTTAAAGTGACAAATCAACCTTACTCGTTCGTGCTTCGCATATCATCAATTCCCGCTGTACGTGGGATCGGGCCTGTTTTTTTTTTTAGTTTTCAACACAAAATAAGCCAGAAAGTACAACAGTTACGTTTGTTTATTTTGCTTTTCTCTTCTCGACGTGAGGTGGTGCCTCGTCGTGTAGAAGCCGTCCGGACGTGTTCCATTTCTCGGACAGCATGGGCTCGGCGCTGTATTCCAAGCTGTCTGCGTAGACTGCCTACGTGCTGTCTAAGAATTGAACACAGCTTAGGCGAAAACAGAATTTTGGAACCACTCGTGCCATTGCCCATACTTACGCCAGGTGGTTCTTTTTCTGGACAAATCTAACAATACCAGCAAGCGCCATTTTATTACGTGTCTTCATGAACAGAACGTTCTTTTTTGCAGCTAGTTTAATTACTATTGACTAATTGTAGTCAGACACTCTTACGTCATCGGGATCATTTCCAAAATGTCCCACTCGTGGGGCATGTCATGTGATACATTTAGCTTAATTTCTCGGTAAGTAGAGCACTGTTGTTCATAGGGTGGCTGTTTTAGACGGTGTCATACATTGCGTTTTCACTCTGACCTAAATTTTTATTCGCTTTTAGTGTCTTCTTAAGTGAAAAAATAAAAATCAGGCCTGTAGCAATTTCTACTTCTCAGTTGAGATATCCTAATATATGTTCACGCACAGTTGGAGCTGGCATCATAATTGCGGTAGTTATAACCATTAGAATGTTTTTATACGAAAATAGCATTGAAATTTGTATCAGCGTGAACACAATGTACTCGAAGAGCGAGCGCATTGTGCGTGCTCTGCATAAAGAGAGAGATTGGCAAAACAG
Source organism: Rhipicephalus annulatus (assembly GCA_013436015.1). NCBI lineage: Eukaryota > Metazoa > Arthropoda > Arachnida > Ixodida > Ixodidae > Rhipicephalus > Rhipicephalus annulatus. The sequence continues at coordinate 9,529 of WOVY01012232.1, forward strand.
AAAATGAAATGATAATAAAAGCTGTGACGCGCATCGCAGACCGGGTTTCTTTCTTTCTTTCTTTCTTTCTTTCTTTCTTTCTTTCTTTCTTTCTTTGTTTCTTCCTTTCTTTCTTTCTTTCTTTCTTTCTTTCTTTCTTTCTTTTCTTTCTTTCTTCTTTGTGCGGTACCGGCAACGGAACGCGCTGCTCACAGTAAAAGGGGAAAAAAAAAGCAACTTATGTCGCAGCTGTGCTACTGAGCCATTTTTATCTGCCGCTTGTACGCTCGGCTTTCTGCCAAACAGAGCGCGCGAACGTGGACGAGGTGGCCGAGAGGTTAAGGCGATGGACTGCTAATCCATTGGGCTCTGCCCGCGTGGGTTCGAATCCCATCCTCGTCGAAATTTTTTTTTCTGTTTCTGGGGGCGCTTGTACTAAATAAGGTCAGACGTGTCGTCAGTTTCCTTTACAGGGAAGCGTTGACTACTTCTGTAAAATGATTTGCGACAGGTGTGCAGAAGCCAAGCAATTAAATATTCGTTCTCTCTCTCTCTTATTTAAGAAATCTTTGCCTATGGTACATTGTTTGTACATGCATTTAATGCACGTTTCTCTCAATAGGGAAGTTTATTTCACCCTCATTTTTTGTACTTTGGTAACCTGGCACGATTCACGGTGAGAGATAGGCCATGAAATGGGCTGCTTTAGAACTGAAATCATTTTGACCCTGCTTTAGAAGTGAAATTATTTTGTTCCGTTGAAGTTTAAAAATGGATAATTGATGAAACAACTCATTGGTGTATTCAAGGAAAAATAAATGACTAACAGCAGTCCAATATCTTTGCAGAAGAAGATATTCTATTTCAATTCTGTTCTACCTGTTCCAAAAATAGCGCCCGCATCACGTTTCTTTGTTTCATGTATGTTGCGAGCAGGTCTTGGCGCAGGTGCAATGAATTTCGTAGGAACAAAATACCCGGAAGGATACCAAAACTTTTTCGACGTGACGCAACGTCCTAATGAAACAAACTGAAGCAAGTTGGCACCCGCGCAAAGATGAGTGCCGCGATTCCGGAAAGAGCCAGACAGTCGGTTGCTTCATCTCTTTTGAGACGTCATGACTTGCCGCACTTCCCCGGTGATGAGCGCATTAGGGATTTCGGCTGTCGGCATTTGACACACTGCATGGGTACACGTGTTTGGGATGAAGCAACGCGTGCATTGTGAACAGATTGTGTGTGTTGTGAGGGAGAGGGAGGGGGAGGAGAGTAAGTGGGTGGGTAGGTGGGACGATGGGGGGGGGGCGATTATTTAGGATGACAGGAGTGCAACATCAAATGTGCACGACGCGTCAGTCAATCTCCTGACATCCACCCACAGCGTATATTCTCGGAATGCGCGCGTTCCCATTTTGCACTGCGCCGTCCCATGAAGTGAAAACGCGCAGTGGCTTTAGATAATCCTATAAATATGTATATTTGTATCCGCTCTTGAAACTGCATCTGAAAGGAAGAAGCGATGTTTCAACGTCCAACAGTGTAACTTCCGCATAATGTTGTAACAGTCTAGAGGGGCGAATAATGCAAGAGGTTTACATATACCTGAATTGGCGGCACTGGGGGCCGAAAACTCGGTTGGTTATAACTGCAAACCTCACGCGTTGTGCTCGAGGGCCCCTTAGAACTGTTTCCGTGAGATGACGCCACAGTCCTTCCAGCCCATCTCCCAATGAGTGACCATTGTTGTTGAGACACGCAGATTTCTTGCAAAACGAGAGGATTTTATACCGTGCCGCGGCCACATCGCTTTATTAGAAGGCGATTGACGAAAACTTTACTGTAGTGAGATTTCGCTGCATGCTAAAGGTCATGCAACTATGCTGGGGCTTCCTTTACATTAATTGCGGACACTTTAGGAGGCCAGCTTATCGTGTATGCAGTCGTCATCTCTTGGCGCACGCTTTATGTATGCATAGCGCATTGCCACGCCGCGGTGGTCTAGTGGTACTCGGCTGCTGACCCGCAGGTCGCGGGATCGAATTCCGGTTGCAGCGGCTGCATTTCTGGTGGAGGCGGAAATGCTGTAGGCCCGTGTGCTCAGCTTTGGGTGCACGTTAAAGAACCCCAGGTGGTCGAAATTTTCGGAGACCTCCACTACGGCATCTCTCATAATCACATGGTGGTTTTGGGACGTTAAACCTCAGATATCAATCAAATCATGTATAGCGTGTTGCTTTGTTCGCGCACGCCAAGGAACAGTATATTCTTCTTTGTTCTTCGAGCGCCTCGATGATGATACTGACCGTCATAAAAAAAAAGAAAAACCACTCCACTTGCCATAACGCAGGCAAAACAATGTATCAAATAGGAAAAAAAAGCGGAAGCAAGTGTGAAACAGAAAGATAAAGAAAGGGGGTTATGTAAAAAGAATTTGAAAAAAAAAAACGTGGGTGATCCCCCTATATATACGAATTGGTATAACACGAAAGGGAAGCGAGTCTTTACAGAGACGGTTGAGCGTTTATTGTGCATTGTTTCAGCAACAATTGCAAATTCACGTTAGGAACGGCAAGCAGCTCGAAACTTGCACGAGCGCGGACTAACAACTGTCACAGCTCGATACTTAAAACGCGCTGTTCAAACAGAAAGAAAGACGGTCGAAACGAGCGAACATGTGTACGCAGGACAAGCGCGAACAAGTGTCACAACTCTTCCGGCGTCGTGTGTCATCAGTGCACTCCTTTCGTAAACGCGGCCGTGGCAGCGTGCGAAGTGACGTTCGTACTCTCCAGAATTACACGAGTCTGATAAGCGCACGCGTGAGATTGACCACTCTTTGTGGGGGCGGCGCGTCGTGGAGGCTACGACCTCTAAGCGCGCCCAACTCGAGCTCGTCGTGCCATCTCACTAGTAATAATGAAAAGGCGCCACAGTTTCGAAGCTCTAAAGACCATAACGTTTTCTAGTTTACACTATAGGGAACTCTGGCGATAGTTTCTATGGGAGCTGCAACGCACGGCGCTTCAGCGAGCATGGGAATGATGGGTAGTACACACATTTGTCTAATCTTCGTACTCCTGGCCTGCTTTTGGCTCCGTGTGTGTTCGTGTGGCTTCGAGCTGTTTTCTCACGAAACAAAAATCAGCAAATGTTCAGCGGTTGCGCTTCACCCCCTTATTATTTTAGATTTACCTTTCTAAATCGGGTCACGAAGTTCAAAGGGATTGAATCTTTCTTTCAAAACAAAATCGAAACAGATCAATAAACGAAGCCACAAGTGCGATTCGCCGCCCGCAAGTACTATAGGCTAATATGTGTACTACCCATCATTTCCATGGTCCCTGAACGATCGCAGCGACAGAGTCCCCTCTAGTTAACTTTAAGAAAATCTATGTTAGAGACTGCCAAACGGTGTATATAAATCGCTTTCCATTAGCTCTTTACACAACGTGCACTCCATGGCGTAGTGGTCAACGCTGCACGCTCAAGATCTATAGATATTGCTGGTTCAATTCCGCGCAGCTTGCTTTCAGTTTATTTTTCTGTACAATTAAGAATGTATTTTTACGTCACTTCCATGACGGAAGTACGTCAGCGGAAACGTGGTGTATCTCGCCATAAAACACTTGCGTGTTAAAAAAAGAATGAGAGGACGAAAGTGGGAAACAACCGAAGATAAATGTTGTGGCTCGGGTGGGTTGGTCATCCATGTACTTAGCTTGCATTAGAGCAATAAGAAGGAAAATATGACACAGACGTAAACAGAAAGGTAGGCGCTAAACTTCCAACTGTTTATTTCATGCCCTTCCCGTCGATCCTATAGAATCGCCAAAACACAAGAGTTGCTGTCCAACTCCGCACTTTTTACACCACCAGGGCGAGCTGTCTTAGCTCTTTCTTTCAACCAGCTTTTGATTATATTGACCCACAGATTTAATTAGACGAGCCCGATAGACGCAAGGTATATACAGCTGAAACTAAAACGAGTCTTTGCTGCTTTAGAGAATTCTTTTCCGAAGTTGGTGAACATATATAAATATAAAAAAAATACTGCCATCTACACTGCAAGGGCAGCGGGGACACTATGTCTATCTCCTAAATTTCTCACCCCCCTTCACTCTTTAAACAACTGTGCACCTCAAGATAGCTGCTGATGTACGATGGTTGACTAGATCTGCCGGTGCAGTCACAGCTTCTTATTAACGGGCGCGCGCTCATCTCTGATGAGACACTGTCGGCCACAAGACTGCCTGTTGAACTTGCTTGTATTCGAGCTTACCACGACGTTAAGGAATTCGGCGGGCCCGCTGACAGCCGATATAGAAAGCAATCATTGCTCCCTTCGGTAATACTAATGCTATAACTCCGGTGGCTATCGACACGAAATCAGTGCCGACCGACCGTAAATCATGCGCTCCGCGGACAGCGACTGGCAAGAGTGGCGCTCTTCGTCGAAGCGGATCACTGCGGACTGTCGCGAAATCGGGAAAGCTTCGATGGGGTGATTTGATTTTACCCCGGATGGCCATATTGGAAAGAATGCGCGTCGCATTGCAGGACCGACTCATCGAAAGAAAGAGAGAGATGGGATAGCGCTGGCGCATCACTCTTGACGAGGTGTACGCAGGTGCACCACTAGGAAATCAGATATAAATAAAGTACCAACGCTGACGGCAGCAGACGCGATGCCACATCGTCGCGCTTATGTTGTGTCGCTCTGATGGGACCCGTGAGAGACAGGAAAAGTTAAGAGGACGTCAAGCGGGAGAAAGAGAGTAATATTGACCCGTGCTGCCCTTAAAAAATCTTAATTGTCGCGCCTATAACTCACCTATACTGAAGACACTCGTCAAAAATGTAAATGTTACGAATTTTACGTTGATGTGTAAATGTCCCTGAAAAAAAAAAGGCTACGCTATGAAGGTGGCACTCGAACCGACGCGGTCAGAGGCCTGTGGATCAGCAGTACATTGCGTTTAGCCCTCCGCCACCTCGCTTTTAGGAGCTTGCTGCTTTCGCTTGCGGCTTGTCCTATGTCGGCGGGCGACGTGAACACAATTGTTGCATGTACACTTCTGCGGTCGCGCTCAATGTCGCCTCTCCGGTGATTCCAACACGATCCCGCCACCAAGGCAAATAAAGCCCCTAAAACCATAGTGAGTTAGTGTCCAAAGCGCCGCGCGATTATATCAAAGGAGAGAGGGCCTTTCGCGGTGAACTCCCGCGCCGCGGCGAAAGCCCATGGGTACCAGACCCATGGGCTTTCTCCACGGCGAAAGCCGCGTCAAAGCGGCGGGCGTCTGCTATGTGCCCAATATTTCGGCCGCTATTAGCCAATGTTGCGGTAATATGGGCAAGGTTTATTACTGAGTCACTCCAATACTATACTGTAGCGACTCACGACGCAGATAACACATTGGGTAGTTCTAGAGTGGGGACCTTGAATACTGTTACGGGGAAGAAAGAAGCTGTTGCTGACGTGGGTTGCATAGCGGTGGGTGCATCATCAAGCTGGGCCAAGACGTCTGAGCGGAGATGCGCCGGAACAACGAGCTAAAGCTCAGTGCCATCAGGGCGGCCGTTGTAGTGGTGCAAGATGTCGCTGTGACGGATGAGCATCTGTAAGGAGCGGTCAGGGTGTGCGGATTGCAGACCATCGATAATAGGGTGCAAAGAGGAGTCGCGGGCTCGTGGCGTTGTTCAGCTTTATATATGTTGGTTGAGAGAACGATGGCTTCGTGCCTATCTTCCATCATTTCAGGTGGATCGACTGGGTAACGGCTTAAGCAGTCCCAATCCTTGCGAAGTTGTCCGTATTTATAGGATACGGAAAAAAATGCACTCTTGTAAGCGCAGCGTCCAGTGACCAAGGCGAGGGTCCTTGAGCGAGGAGAGCCAGGAAAGCGCGTCGTGGTCCGTAATAACTGAGAAGAGAGTCTGTCATCCAGATACGGTGGGAATCTCGCAATGGCCCAAACGAGAGTTAAGTACTCGCGTTCTGTGATCGAACGAGTTTGTTACGAGCACGACAAGAGTCTACTTGCGTATGCGACGACGTGGTGCATTCCTTGTTGCTGTTGCGCTAGCACTGCGCCTATGGCGTGGCCACTGGCATCGGTGCGAAGCTTCATGGTGGCAGATGGGTCGAAGTGTGCCATGACTGGTGGATTGGTGAGAATAGCAACGAGCCACGAGAAGGCATTTGCTTGCTGTTAGCCCCAGGTGATTACGACATCTTTTTGAATAGGCAAGTAACAGGGTGGGCTACGTCAGCGAAACGCTCGACAAAATGACGGAAGTAGGAGTACAGTCCCAGAAAACTTCGGACATCCGTGGCTGAGCGGGGTTTGGAGAAGTTGCGAACTGCTCGAACTTTCGCAGGGTATGGTTGTACACCCGCAGTGTTAACAAGGGGCCGAATGCGCAGATTTGGCGTTGACGAAAGTGACAATTTGACGAGTTCAATTGCAAGATGGCACGTCAGAAAACATCAATCACTGTAGACAGACGGATAAGATCGTTTTCGAATGTAGTTGAAAAACAATAGCATCGTCAGGATAGCAGAGGCAGATGGACCACTTCACGCCTCGAAGGAGAATATCCATCATGCGCTCAAAAGTCACGGGATCATTACATAATCAAAAAGGTAATACTTTGAACTGATAAAGTCTATCAGGAGTCAGGAAGGCCGTCTTCTCTCTGTCTTGGTCGTCCACAGCGATCTGCCAGTATATATCGTGAGCGGAGGTTTATTGAAGAGAAATATCTGGCGCCGTGCAAGCAATCGAGTGCATCATCTATGCACAGTAGAGGATACCCATCTTTCTTGGTAATATAGCTGAGATGACGGTAATGAGCACAGAATCTCCATCCAGCTATTGCCCTTTTTTGTAACAATTAAGTACAACAGCTGAGGACTAGGGACTGAATGAGGGTTCGATTATGTCCTTATTGTTGTGCCCGGCGCCAGAGCTGACGAGGGAGCGGCGTTCCTTTTGATGTTCCTTTTGGTCGCCAAACGGGTTGGCGGCCTGTGTCCGCCATGTATTGTTCCCACCTGGCCGGGGGGGTGCGGCGTCTTGCCGCCACGGCACCGTGAGCAGTTCGGGAGACCACAAGTGCAGCTTCTTTGGAAGATGACGGCGGCGGCGGCGGCCGGGAATCGTCCCGCTAATTAAACGAGTCGTTCGGCGACCATTTGAAGCTTGTTTACGGCGGCCTTTTCAATGGATGCAGTCATGGCCGGCGCCAGGGCTGGCGGGGGAGCGGCGCTCCTTTGGTCTTCAAACAAATAACCGAACGACCGGCTGCCTACGCCGGCCCTGTATTGTCCGTCCTAGCAGGAGGGTGAGACGTCCTGTCGCCACGACGGAGTGGGCCGTTCGGGGGACGACAGCAAATGCGACATCTTCCTGGGAACAAGAGGTCGCGGCGGCCCCCGCAAATCACCCCGCTCATTGAGCAAACAGTTCGGCGGACCCTTTGATGGATGCCGTCCTGAGCGTGGGACCTCTCGACCAGCGACACACACGACGAGGAAGAGCCCTGCTGGCACCACCTTTGAGTGCAGTCATCAACTTCAGACCCCTCGCCCAGCGACACCCCTTGACGAGGAGGAGCCACGTTCGTGCCACATGGCCGTGCAGTGATCCGTGATTGGACGGTGCCCTCTGTACGCGGTCCCCGATCTAGGGATCTGGGGAGGACAGACCCTTTATAATGAGCCCCCACGGCTCATTCGGTGTGCTTTTTCGAGAGGCAGAACCAGGGAGAACGATGTAGAACCAAGCACCATGTAGCGCTATGTTAGGAGTCATGTAGAGGCTTGCCACGTTTGAGAGCTCACCGTGTAGGGAGTTCGCAATGTATATATTGTAAATAAACCCTCTTCAAGTCTCTCTTCCTCCTGCCTCGACAACTTCATCCCGGACCTCCGGTGTCTGGAAACCCCGGTCGCAACAACTGGTTGGCAGCGGTGGGATACGAGTCTGCGACGGAGAGCGACATGTACCGGAGGCCAGCCGAAAGCCCTGGAACTCGGCGGGATCGAAGCAGCGTACCACCACCGCACGTAATGGGGTGAGTGCCTGGCTTTGTGCTTGAGATATATCGAGTCTTTTAGCCTAGATTCGTTAAAAGATAGATATAACCAACAACTGCCTGGCCACTGTGGTTGTTATCTCAGCACAGGGCAGCACTGGATGATTATCTGAGCAAGTACGCTAAAGCAGGAAAGCTTAGATGATTCAATAGGAACAAGTGGTAATGTTTCAAAATTTCTAAGGGTACGTTGCGGGTTAAATTTTAGGATGTTGTAAAAAGCAGGAGTGAAAATTAACAAGAAAAAGTAGAGAGGGATGTTGGCCACGTAGTGCTACTTGGGTGCTTAAGCTTGTGGTCTCCGCTGTGAGATTTGCCAGGCTTCAATTTCTCTAGACCCAGAATTGAAACGCTGGTGGGTTTGTGTTTGGTCACAGCTGAGCCAAAGCAAAGTAGTCGCCATGGATCTTACGAGATTGACGAGAGAGAACCTGCTGAACCTGTGTCGGGATCTGGAGCTAGATTTTAATGATGATATGCCTGCTTCTAAACTCCGCGAAGTGATTCTCGAAAGCAATAGTGACAATGAGGAAATCGAGCACTTCGGGAATATGTACTTATTGGACCAGGAGGAGGAAGTAAAAAGGGCGCAAAGAAAGGAAAGATGGCGCCAGGAGGAATTGGAAGCTGAGCGCAGGCATGAAGAACATATGGAAGTACAAAGGGCGCAAAGAAAGGAAAGATGGCGCCAGGAGGAATTGGAAGCTGAGCGCAGGCATGAAGAACATATGAAAAGGATGCAGGAATTAGACGAAGAGATAGATAGGATTCGGCGTAGAGGGGTGGCATTGCAGCAGAGTGGTCAATCCGTAGATGTAGCGCACGAGCGGTGCAAGGTAGCGGCGGTGCCGTTTAAGGTTGAAGAGAAGGCTACAGGTCAGAAAGTTGTAGATGTAGCGCACGAACGGTGCGATGTAACGGCGGTGCCGTTTACAACTGAAGCGGAGGCTACATGTCTGATATCTGTAGATATAGCGGCGGTGCCGTTTGAGGCCGAAGAAAAGGCTAGTGCCTGTAAGGGAATGGAACAGGTTTTAACCCATTCTGAGGGAAAAGAGCTCGCGGTCGCAGCAGGGTGTGAGGGTTCCGTGGTGGTGGAAACGAAGTTAAGATTAACAGAGTGTTCCATCGAACCTTGCAGCCCTGTAGACCATGTTGATGAGCGTCAGAGGCGGACGAAAGGCTCCAGGTTTGGCACCAAGGAATGTGCCAAACGGAGAAAGCGTCCGAAAAACAGAAGCGCGGCAAGGCTCGCGATCAGCGCGGCGCGTTTGACGAGGACCTTCAAACGGCGTGGCGGATTTGCGAGAAAAGGCCCGTTGTCTTCTCTGACTGGCTTAAATCGCATGCGTCTGAGCGGCCGGAGAGTAAGGAACAGAAGTGCGCAATCTACGCGGCCGCGGTCTAGCGATGAACTGATAAGTGATCATCAGGACTGGGCGCGCGAGACGGCGGAGGAGCATATCGGTGATGAAGAACGTCAGAGTAGGACGAAAGGCTCCCAGGTCCGCGCAAAGAAGCGTGCACAGGGGAGAAAGCGTCCGAAGGGCAACAGTAAGGCAAAGCTCGCGATGAGCACAACGCGTTCGAGTAAGGTTTTCAAACGGCGGAGTGACATCGCGAGAAAAGTGCCGTTGTCTTCTCTGACGGGTCTGTATCGTATGCGTCCGAACCGCCGGAAAAGAAAAGCGCATCGTACGCGGCAGTGTTGGAAGGATGAATTGCTAGGCAATCATTCAGACAGTGCGCGCGGGAAAGCTAACAAGCAAGTGGGTGCTGACGAGCATCAGAGGTTGGCGAAAGGCTCCGTAGACGGCACGAAGAAGCGTGACAAACGGAGAAAGCGCCGTAAAGACGAGGCAAAAATCGCGACGCGTTTGAGGAATGTATTCAAATGGCGGAGCGAAATTTCAAGAAAGTTGCCGTATCGCAAGCGTCCGAGCGGCCAGAGAACAAAGAAAAGAGAAGCGCATTGTGTGCGTAAGTGGCCGAAGGGCAAGAGACCCTTCCGTTGTTCTCGCGGTGCATTGGACGGGGTGCGGGGCAAAAGAGTCGGTGGTTTTCGAGGGGCAGGAAGCGACAGCAAGTCGGCTTCGAGGAACGTCGCGGGGTTCGGTAGCAGGGCGATTGACGCGTGTTGTAGACCCCGCTTCTCGAGAAAATCGTTCCGGGCGCGACCACCGCGAGTTCGACTCAGAGTTGTTGCGAACAGCTGTTAGCCTCTCAGAAAACGTCGACTCGGGACTGTTGAAAGGAACATTTTGTTTGTTTTTGTGATTTTGTAAATAACTCGTTTGTACTTTGTTTTCGTTAGCGCTCTATCATTTTGGTAGCCTATATGCGTTGTATAGATCTATTGGAAGGATAGTGACACGCATTAGAGCGTACAGAATTAGGCGTTTGTCATCGGCACCGGAGTTGGTTTGTATGCGTCCGAGCCGCCGGACAAAACGAAAAAAAAAAAAAAAAAGCACGTTGGGTAGAAAGGCAGACCCTTTCGTCGCTCTATCGACGGCATGTTTGATGGACTGCGGGAGTGCGAGGTACTCAGCGAGAGTAAGAACGCAGGTTGTCAGCGCAGAGCTTTGCGGGGGTCGGAGGCGAAGCGAATGGGTTTTGCCATTGTTCCATTCCCGTTCGCCTAGAAAGACCCACAGGACGCGACGCCGCGCGTTCGTCTCAAAATTAAGTGACAGCGGTAAGCGTTTCGGAGGGCTCTCCCGCGGATTTGTATTTTTTAGTTTTGAATATCTGTTTTGACTGTTTAGGTCAGTTTTCCTTTTGGAATGTGTTCTGTACTTCTGCTACTAGATAGCGTTTACGTAGCAGGTACCATGCTGTTTATTTTTTAAGCTTTGTATGTATTGGTTTTAAAGGTAACCGTTTTGCGGCCGTATAACGACACGTTAGGGGCGTTTGTCAAGTAGGACCGACGTTAGAGACGAATTTTGAGTGAGCGCACGGACGCAAGGATATTCTTGCGAGGTTTTCAGGATTCATGCGAAAGTTTTTTTGTTGTTATTTTTCGTTTTGTTCGCATGTCTCCGGTGTTGAAGTAAGGAAAGGTATTCGTGGGTTTACGTGTACGTTTTAGTTCATGAGCTTAAGTGTAGAGTGGTAACCTCACGAGAGTTAATGAGTGGTTCATCCATGCAGGAGCACTATAGCGTGTGATGGCAGACGTGTAATGAGGATGTCCTGATGTAGGTACAGCACGACAGTTATGCTTTCGTCTTCTCAAAAGGAATTGACGACTGGCTTTGGCGGCACTAAATTTCGGGAACTAAAAGATAGCGTGAAGTAAAATGCTTTATTTTATGAGTATGATACCTGGTGGGTTACGGCGGATTACTCACGCAAGCACTCGGGTATGCCACGGTGAGCGCATCACTTGACAGTTAGTTTTCTTGAAAGCCGTTTGATGGAAAGATTATTATCGGATCGGGATTAGGAGTTTTGGTGAAACCTCAGAGAAACGTCCCGATTGCTGCTTTGTGTTTGGTAATACTGCTTAAGTAAGGTTGCTTTTGGATAATTTGTCGGACTCGACGTGTCTCAGTGCGGGCAGGGTGCTCTCCCGTGCCTGTGGTGGTGTGTATGAATGCTTTTCCCAGAGGGGAGCCACAAGGAACGAGAGGGAAAGAGTCCTTGGCTGAGCGTCATCAGCAGTGGCCTGGAAGACAGCACTACACAGCGACACTTCGGGCAACCTGTGCAGCTGGTCACCCTCAGGTCGCTTCTCCCGCCGGCGGACGAGCTGTTGTGCCCGGCGCCAGAGCTGACGAGGGAGCGGCGTTCCTTTTGATGTTCCTTTTGGTCGCCAAACGGGTTGGCGGCCTGTGTCCGCCATGTATTGTTCCCACCTGGCCGGGGGGGTGCGGCGTCTTGCCGCCACGGCACCGTGAGCAGTTCGGGAGACCACAAGTGCAGCTTCTTTGGAAGATGACGGCGGCGGCGGCGGCCGGGAATCGTCCCGCTAATTAAACGAGTCGTTCGGCGACCATTTGAAGCTTGTTTACGGCGGCCTTTTCAATGGATGCAGTCATGGCCGGCGCCAGGGCTGGCGGGGGAGCGGCGCTCCTTTGGTCTTCAAACAAATAACCGAACGACCGGCTGCCTACGCCGGCCCTGTATTGTCCGTCCTAGCAGGAGGGTGAGACGTCCTGTCGCCACGACGGAGTGGGCCGTTCGGGGGACGACAGCAAATGCGACATCTTCCTGGGAACAAGAGGTCGCGGCGGCCCCCGCAAATCACCCCGCTCATTGAGCAAACAGTTCGGCGGACCCTTTGATGGATGCCGTCCTGAGCGTGGGACCTCTCGACCAGCGACACACACGACGAGGAAGAGCCCTGCTGGCACCACCTTTGAGTGCAGTCATCAACTTCAGACCCCTCGCCCAGCGACACCCCTTGACGAGGAGGAGCCACGTTCGTGCCACATGGCCGTGCAGTGATCCGTGATTGGACGGTGCCCTCTGTACGCGGTCCCCGATCTAGGGATCTGGGGAGGACAGACCCTTTATAATGAGCCCCCACGGCTCATTCGGTGTGCTTTTTCGAGAGGCAGAACCAGGGAGAACGATGTAGAACCAAGCACCATGTAGCGCTATGTTAGGAGTCATGTAGAGGCTTGCCACGTTTGAGAGCTCACCGTGTAGGGAGTTCGCAATGTATATATTGTAAATAAACCCTCTTCAAGTCTCTCTTCCTCCTGCCTCGACAACTTCATCCCGGACCTCCGGTGTCTGGAAACCCCGGTCGCAACATTATGAAGAATTTTATCGACCTCCGATTGTATAATAACACGCTCCGTGGCTAACAGACGGTAGGGCCGTCAGCGAATAGGTCGAGCGTCACCGGTATTGATGCGATGGGTTACGACGGATGTCTGGTCCAAATTATACGGTCACCGCAGTCAAAGATGTCCTGATAAGAAGCGAGAAAGCGGCGGAGAAAGGGAAGCTGTTTCAGTACGCTTATTCGCCGCCTACGTATACTGTCTCTGTATTACGTGTCTCCCTGTATTGATTAAAAAACTAAAGAGGCGTGAGTGATCTGAAGGCTTTGATAATGAACTGTAGTATGCACTCGTTTCCCACGTCTACGGTACGGCTGATACGGCTGAGCGATATGGCTGAGCGCCACGTGTTAGCTGACAGCTTTTAAGTTTCCACAAAACAAGCGCAGATTCAGTATTAGAGAGACGGAGAAAAAAAGCTGGATGAGATGTCAAACCTGAACACACACACACACACACACACACACACACACACACACACACACACACACACACACACACACACACACACACACACACACACACACACACACACACACACACAGACAGACAGACAGACAGACAGACAGAGTGTCATGTATTTCGCATCCTCCGGCCAGCAGCTCGATAGTGAGCTTTTTGGAGAGATACTCACCTCCCCCTCCCTGTTCAGCTATAGAGAAGTCGCTAATAGCGTACGCCTTCCGAGAACACGCCTATCCGTTGCCGTTATACTTAATAATTTTATCTTGCCTCCACCGTTTATGACGGGCCCGTATGGCAGGATTTTACTGTAATTCATATGTAATGCCTGCGTGAATGTATTTCCGAGAGTGCATGTTGAGATACTTCGGAAACCGTGGCAATTGGAACTTCAGTGAGTGTCGAGCGTCGAACCCTCGACAGCTCTTGTGAAACATTAAGATTGGCGTCTGTGCAGTAAGAATGACACTATTTGTTGTTATTACCTCTACGTCATTTTTACGTATCATCAGCGGCAAATGAAACCCGAACAGCGGCAAACCTCCGCGATGGTGTAGTGCGCGCCGTCCACTTATCACAATAGCGAACAGACACGCATAGATGCGCAGAGCTGTTGAACAGGATGCGCGCGCCTGTCAATGGTGATAACTGGACGGCGCCCACTACACTATCGCAAAGGCTTGTCGCTGTTCGGGTTTCATTTGACGCTGATAGTACATAATGTCAGGTAACAGGCGATAAATAAAAAAAGGACGGGCGCTCGTCTTTCCTGACTGCCTGGAAAGCTTCTTGGCTTTGCACCGCCGCTGCTGCTGACGACAAGGGTGACGTCAGAGCGGCGCAACAGGATCTCTCCGATAGCCGGCGACCTCCGCAGCCGCCTTTCCTGTACTTGAGAAATCGGGTCGAACGAGGAGACGGCGGGGGTTTGGTGGAGGCGAGCGCTGTGCGTGACCTGGATCCATTTTAGAGAGAGCTTCGCCGGCTCCGCGTGCTCTCTTCGCGCGTCAGGCTGCACCGTTCGTCCCCTTTCCTCATCGGTGTATCGGCTGACGCGTGGCGATGTTACTTTTCGCTGCGCTTTCGGAGCCGACTGTCCTCGCCGCCCCGTGAGGAGAAACCCGACGGCGAGGTCGAGGTCTCCGTCGTCGCCGGTCCGATGACGCCCTGCGCGTTTGTGATGCGCAGTATCGCTCTGTCGATCGAGCGCAAATTAAACGAGCACAAAATATACAAGGACTAATGTTGATTTACTTTTGCTCTGCAGTGTGTTGTCTGTTTAAAAGACATTCACCAGCCAAACAAGACGCTTGAACTTGGCTTTAAATAGTAAAACACGATCGCATCATCGGGCCTCGTGGGCATAGCCTTCAACCGTGCCGGAACGAAAGGAATATTCGTGGGGCTACCATTCGCTGTTTCAAACTGTCCTCTAGTTCCTATCGCATGTACAGTTGCGAAGTATTCACTACACCATCATCATTCTTTCTGCAAATTGACGAAGTCGCGAAGGTACCACGTGCACCTGCGCAGCTGCATGCTCTTTGTAACGAGTGGCCAGCTTTAAACCAACCGCTGTGTGAGCAATTCTCGTGCCTACGCGATTGGTGCGATTCTACGATTCTGCCACTCCTGCCACTATATCGAAATTCTATAGCGGTTTCTTCATAAGAACCACTCTGAAGTACAGACGTCGCTCTGTAGTAGAACTCCTGCTTGCCACGAAGAGCGCCTTGGATTGGTTCCCATCTAGACTGAATATTTATTTGCGTTTATGTCTAATTTTTGCTCGTGGGCAACAATTTTCCTTTGCAACGAATGATGCTGCTGCTGATATAATTATTTTTGTAAAGCGAGTTCTTTAACGATATCGCGTTAACGTGTGCAGAATAAACACAGTGATAACGCAAGTCCCAAAAAATCCGTAAACAGTGGTTGTGTCCTGTCTTCTTCAAGGCTAGAACATTTCTGTTCCAGCCTTGAGGATGACAAGTCCACTTGTTGAAAACGTCGGCACAAATTATCTTATTGCATCTCCTCATTCCTGCTGTTTTTTTTTCATGTTTCTTTTAGTGAGAATGGGACGACAAGTAAGTTGTCATGTAAACTTTCTACTAAATAGCAAGAAAAGAAAAATTCAATTGCGATCTGTATTCTCTTGAACAATACCACGCAACATAGCGTGGATATGCATGCAGCATATTATTTCTATTTGTTACATCAAATATAAATACATAGTGGTACATAAGAACGTCAAGTGCGACATACAATCAATGTGCTATTGCAGGAAACGTGCATGCTAGTGTAACTCAAATTTTTTTGAAGAAGGTACTTTTTTTAGCGCACAGGAAAAAGTTTCGCTTTTTTTATTTATCACAAAATATGATTCCACATCTTATTTGGCACCTGCAAATTGTATTATTCTTTGTCCATAGACATTATTAGTAGGTGTAGGATAGAAATTGTTTATTGCGGTATGTCTGGTAAGGCGGAAGAAAGATGAAAATATCGAGTTATGAAAGGGCACATTGTTAATAATGATGTTATGGACGGTAAGTGCTGTCTTTTGCTCTCGTAAATGATCGAATGGTATTATTTGCATTTTATGAAACAATGATGCGCTGCGATCATCACGTATAGCATTGTTTATAGTTCGTAGTGCTAGTTTTTTTTTTAGAATGCGTATGAGTTCCAGATATGTTTTAAAAGTCCGCCCCCATGAATCTATGCAATAAGATACGTGACAACGAAAAAAAAAGCGAAACAGCATTCGGAGAGTATTGCTTCGAAAATAATTTCTACCGTTTAATAGCATACTGCAACCAGATCCTTGTTTAGCGCATACCGACGTAATATGACTTTGCCAATTTAAATGGCTGTGGAAAATTACTCCCACATGTTTTAAATGTTTCGTCTGCTTAAGTACGCATTCACTTATTTAAATACACAGGGGCTGTTTCCTTGAATTTCTATAACGGGAGTTGAAGAAAGTATATTTAGTCTTCTTAGCATCAATTGTCAAATTGTTCGCCGAAAACAACTGAAAAATACTTTCTTTGGTTCAACATTAATCTTATACTCTCCTTGACATTCTCGGCAGTAACTATAACAGTTGTATAGTCAGCGTACATTAGCATCTCGGACAATGTTAGTATGTTTGGTAGATAATTTACACACAAAAAAGCAACAAGGGTCCGGGGGCATACCCGTGTATATATTTAACAAAGAAGGGGTAAGATTGCGCATGATTACCATTTGTTGGGCGTTCGTTTACGTAACTGAAAATAAGTCATGTATTTTATCGTGGAAGCCATGATGTTTGAATTTGGTTAATAAGTTACCATGATCAACCGTATTGAATGCTTTCTTTAACCCAAGGAAAACTACTGCTACAATGAGGTTATTATGTATTGCTGCATTTATTTTTGCTATAGCGATGGTACAGCAGTGAAGGTCGAATGATGTGACCTCAGGAATTCATGTTGCTCGGGGCATATGGCATGATAATTTTCTAAAATGACCCTCATTTGTTTTGCTAGAAGTCTTTCAAAGATGTTAATTTCTATACCTAAAACAGATATAGGCCTGTAAATGAAAGGGTCAGAGCGATCATCATGCTTGTGCACTAGTACTACCTTAGCCTTTTTTCAGACAGGATGGGTATGTTGACGTACGCAGCGAGTCTTTGAGTATATGGCATACCTTTGAGCCCAATACGTCTATATTGTCTTTCACTACTCTTTTTGTAATCCCATCGATCCCACTGGCTTTGTTCGCATCCAAATTAGCAATAGTTTTCTTATTTCATTGAGACTAATGTAGTGCACCACAAATGTGTTCGGTAAAGACGGCGAAAAGCATTGAGTACTGCAGGAAGAAAACAGCACTGCTAAGGCTGGACCAATTTCAGTGAAATATTCATTAAACTTATCAAGAGTTTCCGCACCGATGGGATCAGGTAGCACGTCTTGGCGGGGTTGGTTGGAACAACCTCGTTCACAATCTCCCTATAGTTGCCCTTGAGCTTTTTCAGTCAGGCGAGAATTCCTCCTTTCGCTTTCTTGTGAGAAGCACGCTCTCATTTCTAAAAATTTTAAACTGGCATAAGTAATATTTATTATATTTGTGTTCATTCCATTTCTTGTACCAAAAATTTTTCGTCAACAGTTCGAGGATATCTTGTGTAATTCAAGGACACAGCGAGGTCTTATAAGAGCGTGCACACACATTTTCGCGGCTATCTTCAATGGCTTTGATGAGGAATGTTAATGTGTTGGGGACTTCAAAATTGACGTCTTTATCATATAAACTTGCAAAATCAATAGCGAGAATACTTCGTAGTAAATTGTATTCTATTCTGCCCTTTGTTGTGAAACGTGGTGTGCTGGTTTTCGTGTGTCATTTATGAAAAAAAAAAGGTAGGAAGGTGATCTGATGTAGGTTCATCATAAACGACAGCATACACTTTTGATGGTATGTTAGTCAAAATATGGTCAGTTGTCAAGCAACTATGGTCATATATATAGTAAAGAAAATGTGGTCAAGCAACTACGGCATGTTTAAGGTCGCCAGTTGTTTCAAAGACTTCCGTAGCATCCATAATGTGCTCTTGCAAAGCGTCATCAGATGGTCGTATGCGATGGCGTAGTTCGTTGGCCGACGTCACCACACATTATTCAGCCGTGTGTCCAAACCGTCTACAATACTCACAGTGCGGTGTCCGGCAGTGACGACGAATGTGTCCTACTCGTTTTGCTGCGAAGGCATAACGGTGGTCTGCCAGGAATGAGCACGAGGCTTTGTAGACCAGGAACCGAGAGTAAATGTGGGATGACGGACACACGGACTTCGTCCGCGAGTGTCAAAGAAGGGCACGCATCTCCTCCATCTCCGACACTCTCCAAGTTTCCGGCGTAATTGACTTGATCTTTCCAAATGACTGCAGGGCTTCACGCACGTTAATATCTTCTAAACGTCCAGGGAGCCATAATAACTTCATTTTGACTTCCGTGGGCTCAGGGTCTATCACAACACATCTTCTACCTTAAACAAAGAATTCACCACAGGTTACAAGCTTCATTTTCGCTATTGCTGTCTTGCAAGTCCCCATCTAAACATGGGACTTTGAAACTGTTCAATTGAGGTTACATCGGTAAGTTATATGATAGTTCGGAGGGCATTTAAGTCCTGAGCACGGTATGAACGACCAGCAAGGTCTGCATGCACGAAAACGGAGTCAGTGACGAGCTTACCAGTGGGAAGACGCAGCAGGACGATGCATTACTGCTGGTAGAAACCTGAGCAGCACGTCGCCATGAAGCCGGCTGATCCTTTGTGGCGGAGAACATAAAAAACCCAACCGTTCCGAACGGCGTCTTCCTCCCCAGTCCGATGTTTGTAACTCGTTACTAAAGTGGCCTTAGGCAGGCTTGATCTTGGTAGAATAATCGCGTTAATATGAGTAATAAACCGTTTTAGATTATCAAACTAAAAATCATGCGTCACACAATGCCAATTGCGTAGCGCATAGGTCACCAAATGCTCCAACCTATTACAAAAATTTGTTCTTGATCACCTAATACCTGTGGCACATACCCACTTCATGTATAATTCTTCATCGTCATCAGCCACTGCATAAAAAATTGCAAAAATTCCTGGCAAGTGTGTAGCGGATACCACGCTTCTCCGAAGATTGACGAAGGATAGCATAGTGAATGCCAGCCAACTACTCAAAAAGTATGACTCTGCATGGCGTAGTGGGTACCCAGCAAGTGTGCTTGTAGCAGAACCCAAAGAGTGTTTAGAAAAGCCGCAGAAAGGCCGCTCTTCCAGCTTTCGCTGTGACTGTGCTGCGCGTTCCAAGAAGGCCTGGTGTTTTTTTTTTCCTCCTTTCCTTCTTTCTTTCTTTCTTTCTTTCTTTCTTTCTTTCTTTCTTTCTTTCTTTCTTTCTTTCTTTCTTTCTTTCTTGTACCTGATAGCATTTTTTTTTCAAACGAAAGCGTGCCGTGTCAAGCCCCTTGACGAAAGTCCTTCAGTGCCGAATCATGGCAGCCCTTTGCACGAAGCAGTCATAAAGTAGCCTGACGATGCGGCCATGTACTATACATATGTACATTATCTGACCCCTTTTGATCGATGCTAAGGCTGCACTTGACATCCTGCCACCCCCCAACCCTCCAACTTTTTTTTTCGCTGCGTCCTTGGATTAATCCCATAACAGTTTTCTTCTTCTTCAGTCTGTCATACCTTTTTGCGGAAACCTTTTCCTGGTCTGGTTTGTTTTGGCCCGCGTAGGAAGGCCGCTCCGCAAAAAGTCTCCGCTGGATGTACCCTGCTGGTCCTCTGCATGATGCGTGCCCTCGGTCCAGCTGCAGCCCGCGTCGCTTCGTCTGGCGCCCGACCAACGAAAATAGCCGCTCCGGACGGCTATTTCGGTGCGTTGTTATGAGTGAGTGCCGTCGAGCCTCCTTGCCTATTTTTCCACTGGCGCATTGTTCGCCAGCGCCCGTGTTTGTTGTCGCTTGGCTCCGCGTACAGTTTAGGGCCACGCGTGATTTACGGTAGGGAAACGGAAACCTGGCCAGCATGCCGCGGCGAGTGTGTGAACGCGTGCGGACGTAAGCGATGGCGGGCTCCGCAGGTCTGACGCCGATTCTCGGTGTTACCTAAGGTAGGCAGGCAAGCACTGCGTCTTCCCCCCTTTTCGAGGCTTCATTCTGAGGAGCGGCGGACGAGGGCTGTCACGTGTTTGGTTCCGGCACACGTCGGTGTGGGGCGCGTGGGCGCAACGTGGCTAAAATTGCAGCTTTCCCACAGTTGGCGTCAGACCGATTCGTTCAGGTCGCGCAACGCCGGACAGGATAGCCGCTTTCGCGATGGCAAGTTCACAGTGGGCTGTCGGTACAGTTGACCATATTTCAAAAGCTCACAATAATGGCTTTGAGAAAGTCCTAATCGAAGATCATATTTCATTACCATTACCCTGCACAAATTCAGTGAAAATTTAAGGTTTAGGGGAAACAAATGTGGTGGAAGAAAAATTTCCAGCGGTGCTTGAGAAAGGTGTGGGGGCTTTTACTGAAGGAGGAAAGACACTTCGCTATTATTTACTGGCTAGAGTTTTTCGTAAGACATGAGCCAGTCTTGATAGGACGTTCTAAACACACACTTGCGAAAGCCGGACTACAATCGTTAGGCTCGGTGGTGTGCCGTAAAAGTCATTTTATTCTTCCGGTCGTACCCCGACAAGTTCCTTGTTCTATGTATCGCTCGTGCGCAAAGCATAGCTTTGATACATTAACGCTTGTCGCCAACTTAGCCGTCTCATTCTTTTAATATATTAATCCCTCACTGTCATTCGTTCCTAAGTTGGAAGGTTGGAAGAAGGCATCTCTACAATCGGAGATTTCGTCTAATGTTCGAAGAAACCAGAAGATTTATATTGACCAAATTTGCTTTCCACCACTCAACTGATCGCTGGAGTACACTAAAATGTAGTGATGTTGATTGAACCTTGCTACTTGGTCGTCATCGTCAATGTAAACATGCCTCGCCGTGGTGTTCTAGTGGCTAAAGTACCCGGCTGCTGACCCGCAGGATCGAATTCCGGCTGCATGCATCGGCTGCATTTTCAGTGGAGGCGAAAAATGCTGTAGGCCCGTGTGCTTAGGTGTGGGTGCACGTTAATGAACCCCACCTGACTGAAGTTTCCGCAGTCCTCTACTACGGCGTCTCTTATAACAATATAGTGGTTTTGGAACGTTAAACCTTGCAAATTAATCAATCAATGCAATCACCGTACATCAAGCCCGGGCGTAAGCGAAAACATTGATCGGGGCACCCCTTTCATCTGAAGTGGGCGCCGGGCAGGCAGACGGGGCCAAATGAAATTTTAGAGTCTGAATGTCATGGCAAAAAAAAAAATCGGAAACAGGGTGCGGGGGCCGGTGTGCCGCCCCATGGCTACTACGTATTTGCCCTACTGCAGAACGCGCAGCAAGGCTGGTGATAATGAAGTGAACACGGGCACCTAAGGGTTCAGTTAAAGCAGCGTATTTTCCAGACCACCGCTAATTCTTCGGAGGAGTCTCCATACGCAAGGTATCGAACAGCACCTGTAACAAAAGCTAGTGCCAGGAATAAAAGTGATGCACCTCAAATATGAGGTGAAAGGTATTTTATTTTTATTTTCAGATACATATTGCAAGCACCTAATACATACACACACACACTATATATATATATATATCTATATATATATATATATATATATATATATATATATATATATATATATATATATATATATATATATATATATATATATATATATATATATATATATATATATATATATATATATGTAGCAATACGGGACAGCAATTATTTCTTATTTCTTTCAGGGAACTTAAACGAGTGCATGAATGGAACACCATAAATATCAAACGAAGTACATGTGCGAGAAATATGTTTAATGAAGGAGCCCACACGGTATAGTGAGACCATGGAATCCAGTAAATATCATCATCATCATCATCATCATCATCAGCCTGACTACGTCCACTGCAGGACAAAGGCCTCTCCATGTTCCGCCAGTTAACCCGGTCCTGTGCTTGCTGCTGCCAATTTATACCCGCAAACTTCTTAATCTCATCTGCCCACCTAACCTTCTGTCTCCCCCTAGCCCGCTTGCCTTCTCTGGGAATCCAGTCAGTTACCCTTATTGACCAGCGGTTATCCTGTCTACGCGCTACATGCCCTGCCCATGTCCATTTCTACTTCTTGATTTCAGCTATATATATGATATCCTTAACCCACGTTTGTTCCCTAATCCACTCTGCTCTCTTCTTGTCTCTTAAGGTTACACCTACCATTTTTCTTTCCATTGCTCGCTGCGTCGTCCTCAATTTAAGCTGAACCCTCTTTGTAAGTCTCCAGGTTTCTGCCCCGTAGCTAAGTACCGGCAAGATACAGCTGTTATATACCTTCCTCTTGAGGGATAGTGGCAATCTACCTGTCATGATTTGAGACTGCTTGCCGAATGTGCTCCACCCCATTCTTATTCTTCTAGTTACTTCAATCTCGTGGTTCGGCTCTGCGGTTATTACCTGCCCTAAGTAGACATAGTCTTTTACAACTTCAAGTGCACTATTACCTATCTCGAAGTTCTGCTCTTCTCCGAAGTTGTTGTACATTACTTTAGTTTTCTGCAGATTAATTTTAAGACCCACCTTTCTGCTCTCCTTGTCTAACTCCGTAATCATGAGTTGCAATTCGTCCCCCGAGTTACTCAGCAATGCAATGTCATCGGCGAAGCGCAGGTTACTAAGGTATTCTCCATTGACTCTTATCCCTAACTGTTCCCATTCTAGGCTTCTGAAAACCTCCTGTAAGCACGCGGTAAATAGCATTGGGGAAATTGTGTCCCCCTGCCTTACACCCTTCTTGATTGGTATTCTGTTGCTTTCTTTATGAAGCACTATGGTAGCAGTTGATCCCCTGTAGATTTCTTCCAGAATGTTTATATATACTTCATCTACGCCCTGTAAATATATGCAAGGACAATCGGTCCCGCATTGAAGATCAGTAAGCTGTGTTATCTATATAGCAAGCACAAAGAACGAACTTTAAATGCCAACATTGAATTTCAAAGAATATGTCGGTATAACAACCATTATAAGGATCTTATCTAGTTTAATGCGTTACTTACACTATGTGTTTTTTTGTTCTTTTTGTTCTTTTTTTACACACACAGCATTGGACGGGTGCACAGACTTGCGCATGCGTACAAACACATGCAGGAGCATGCGCGAAGCTTGACATTACGAAAACATCTTGCTGATGAACTGTCATGACATTGTCGTGCTATTTGTAGGAACACCTGCCTACTTACATACTTTCGATGTTGAGCAGTATATTATGAACAGCTGGCCGCCGGACACTGAAAGCCATGAGGTACAAATTGGGGCATGGTCGGCAATAAAGAGTTTTAGAATCGCGCAGCGCGAGCCCCCGCGGTGCGGTCGCTGCCACTGCGCATGCGTCGTAACGCGAGTCGGCGTTCGCGGACCGCACGCAAAAAATCCGAAATTGCGTTCGGTAATGGCGGCCCGCATGTGGCCCGCAAGCGCTGGTTTCAGGGCTACGGTGTCGCTGCGATCGTGTATTGCGGTTAGCAGCAGGGCAAACGCTATTCTAGAGCTTATATGGCGCCCGCTAAGCCCGCAGCGCTTGCAAACGGTATTCTAAAACTTTCTAATGAGACAACAGGCGTTCAACGTCATCTGTCGGGATCAAGGGGGCGCGATTCGTCGGGCAGATGGCAAAATCTGCTGCAGGAATGAAACGACCAGTAGGCAACTCTTAATACCCCACCAGCACGAAATCGCAGTGTGCGTGGGAAAAAGCTTGGTTCACCAACGTGCAGCTGACTGAGTCCACAAGCTGGAATGGCGGGTTTATAAAGGCGCGCATGCCACCCAGTAGTCACGAGTGCAGACACCGTCGGATGCTTAATTTCATCTCTCTGGGATACGGCTGACCGGCTGAATGAACATTCATCGTGCAGATTGAAACGATCAACAACCGTTTCGATACTTACTCAATCGACAACACAAATTCACTGTATGAACCTCAAGAGCTCGATGTATACATACGGTCAGTGATTGAAAGTGGTACGCTATAGTTCCTTGATGCGCATGCATACAGCAGAAGAGGTCGAAGGCGCTGAATGTGCTCCATGGGGGACGGGACAGGGTGCAGAAACATATTGTACCAGAGGTCAAGAACCTGAAACTATAAAGGACGAACGGCTTGCGATGAAGAATGAAAGCGAGAAGAAAGCACATACTCACCATAATTAGCGCTTTTGTAGACACGGTCTCGTCTGACATTGCCATAAAAAAAAAAACGAGAGATATACGGATGGCACAAAAAAAATCGGACACATACTCTAGCTGCATCGCCCCTCACCTCTGGACCGTAGGCAAAGTCCATTCTTCAGTACCGACCGGCAAGTGTGAAAATAACATTGCGGATGTCATTTACTTTGCCGATTTTGGGCGCCCCGGCACTCATGACATAAAATTATATAGTTGTGAAGAAATTAAATGCGGATCTGGCTGATATGCGGGAAAGGACCACTGTCATCTTTTGCCTGAACCAGCCCTTTCCGCTTTCGCCCAGGAGATGACCCTATGTGGCTCGTCCAAGGCACGTAGTGCCTCCATTCGGCCATTCAATTTTACAACTGTACGGCTAATGAAAGCTAACGGGGAGGGGGTGCATTTATGATGTGAAGCACGTCATTTCGCGCTTTGCACGCCATGGCGAAAAAAAATTTTGGGGGTATGGGGCATGGGTCAGGTGTGCGACCCCCTGGCTACACCACTGTCGGGCACCAGACCAAAGCCGTTTCGTCCCTTATGCCTGTGTTCTTATGCCGTGCCTTCGGTTTATCAAATAAAGGTCCAGGCTCGTCCAGGACTTAGTTATAGTGAATTAGCAAACCAGGAACGCTGATGCTACAGCTGCGTATTATTACGATAGACGAAAGTGTTTGAACCGTTCGGAAACAAACAAGGGGCAAGAGCACGGATTGCAAAGAAGTCATGCTAAAAAATTGGCCTGAATCTACATCTTACACTGTAGATGTCGTCGAAATACGATATTCTTGCGTCTGGAAAGAGTGAACAAAACGTTTATTTGATGTTCTGCGCAAGAAAATCGGTGAATGGTATTCTGCGGGCGCTGCGTTAGAGTGCCTCGAGCGTGTGGATGAGGCGAACGAGCACATCTAGGCACGTTAGACACAAGTGCCATCTGGCAGTTATCTTCGAAAACGAAGGCTTGCAGTCCGCGGAGAAAGGTGCGCGCCAGTCTCGGAGGTGATAAGGTGTAGAACGCAAAGCGACGGGCAGGTGCCACAACCGTGACGTCGTAGAAAAGTGTTAAAAACACCTTTTTGAGCATCGCGTTGCACTGTCAGCGCAGTGCGATTAAACGCTACATTCTTTAGAGTTACTTGTGTGTGCCTCTTCTAGTATAAAGGCAGACATAGAAAACATCGAAGCGCTGTTGTGGCACCTCAGATATGCGCAATAATTTGTTTTTAATTGACAATCGCACAAGTATGAACTCTAAACCTTGAGCAATATTGGTGGGCGCTGCGGATGCGGTTGGCCGTTTGGTACCGTTTGAGATATCGTTACGACGGACAAACAGACAAATGTACAGACAGACAGACAGACAGACAGACAGACAGACAGACAGACAGACAGACAGACAGACAGACAGACAGACAGACAGACCAAAATTTTTCCGTCAAAGGTCCCCAAGAAAGACCATCGTCTTTAAAAGATTAACACGTGGATTGTTATTCAATTTCCGTACTTAGACTCACTCACTCTCACCACTCCACCTGTTTAGGAGGTCGCTCAAGCTGCTATAGTGGTGCATACAGTGATGCGGGCTCGGGCTTTCTTTTCTACTCGTCTTCTTAGATTTATTTGTAGCAGGAACGTGTCCCCCCCCCCCTCCTCCAGGAAAAAAAAATGTCTGGCTACGCCCCTGATTTGTAGTTAGAAATACGTAAACAAAAGCCTTTACGTTTTGTACCAGTGGCTGCACAAAGGTTTTTGTTTGTGTATTGAAACTCGCGCTGGACCGAAGGGGGCGCTGTGCATGCGAGCTGCTCGGCCTTTTGTTACTCGTGGTTCCCTTTGAAGCGGCACTTCCGGGACGCGGTTTATTTCGAGCCGAGCCGCGGCTCCCATTGGAGTTCATTCTCCTACTTCGTGAAGAGTGCGCAGCTGTCGCTCGCGAAGTTTCCTTGGAGCACCCGCAGTTTTCTGCACGAGGAATACAGTGAGGAATGGCTGCGACTGCGTGAAGGCAGAAGCTCGGCTCTGACGGACGGAGAGATTAAATGTTTGTTAAGATTGGGCAAGCAACTAACCATTTCTTAGATTAAATATCGCCGTTTTTCGAGAAGGCACGTGTGCGTGTCTTTTCGTACGATATGAATGCACGCGTAACTGCATTTCAGGGGCCGAGTCTGGGAGGCTACATGTCCATGAGTACAGGTCGTCTTCTGCCGACAACCTTCGCAAATAATGAATTTCCCCATAATAACTGTCTAAGGCCCGTTTTAAAGGAAGTCACTGTATATATAGCGTAAATAGATGGCATTGTATTTTGGGGGACTGTCTATGGCAAATTAATCAAGCGGTGCACGTAACTTAACGTAGCTTAGTAACAGAACGAACTGGTGGGCATTACTGCGATATAGGTGCATATGTTACAATGCTTTAAAATTAAAAGCCGGTAGTTGGGTATTCTCTGCACAGGTAGCGTTTCCGCATTCTGATGTCATAAGATGTCCTTGCAACGAGGTGATGTTGTGACCTCGGGTGAAGCATGCGGCATTTGTCGATTATTAAAATGAATCGCGTTACAATTGAAACAAGAAAGGGGTGGAGGAAGGAGTCCAATTAACTTTCCAACATTTTCTTCAGTCGCGAGAAATTTGGAGGACCATAACAGCTGAAACTCGAAAACATTTGCTGATGTCATTACTGCCGCAGTTCGTTGACACTAAAGCAATGAAAGAGGCCGCGTCCGCCTTCTTTCGCAATATGCGCTGGGAACAAGTAATTTTCGCTGAGCGAAGGAACAACGCTTCGGCGATGATTGAGTGATTCAAAAAAGTAATTTTGCTCCTGTATCGTAATTTTACCGTTGACCCTAATTAGTGCATACAGTCGTCACACGTGCTCAAGCTCAGGTAAAATAATGAAGCAATGACCTGCTTTCCTTTGATGAAAGTTCATTAACGCAAACCCAGTAGTGTTTTTCGTCACACCATTTCACTGGCACGTTAAATAACTATTCATTAGCTCCTGCTATACTCGGAACGGGGCGAAAAAAAAAGATATTTATACATGTGCAAAGTGTGAGCACTACGAATCCGTCTCGTCCTCCCTCACTGTTTCACAGATTACTTTTAAACATGGCGCCAATTTTCCTTTCAATACTTTGTTTTTTTTTTTACGTTTGTATGGGTGTACCTCTGTTTTCCTGCCCCAAGGCTTTACTACTCAGACCCCCGGCAACCTCTGTTGTTGGCGACTGCTTGCGGAAGCATACACTAAATTTCTTTCAGCCAACGTAAACCATTAAAACAAATTGACATCAATGAAGTTATCACTTAAGGTGACCGACTTCGCTTCGTTCTGCCGTGTGCAGTGCTTTTACGGCCAACGCCCTACCGACATGCGCGCTGTCACCGGTAGCGTGCCCCGGGCGTGACCCCGTAGCGTGACCGAGAACGCACGAGTCGCCACTATCGTCCATCAACGCGCCGCTTTCGCCGATCGGCCACGCAGTCAGCCCGACGAGCTCTGGCTACGCGAAACGAGCCGCTCAAAGCACGCCACTGAGTGCGCACGTATAAATTGGCCACACGGGGCGAGCTGGCAACAAGTGGCTCTTGGGGCCACGCAGCAGCACGTGACCGGGCTGCTTGTGTTTTGCGAGACATTGTCCGGGTACGCCTTCTTGACGAGAACCATTTGTTGTCGACGCTGTCTCTCCACGGGGCCACGGGGACTCGTGAGTTACGTTGTATATATATACAGTCTCTTGCACGCGCGTGTGGGTTCTTTTTTCGCATCGTAACCGCGCGCAGCGACAGAGCTTTATGGATCGATGAAAATTTGTTGCACCGTTTTTCCTGTGCGTGTGAAGGCACATTGGAAATCGGTGATTGTATAATTTTCCGGACAGGATAGAGCCGACAAAGGTGTACGCGGGAAGCTTCTTGTTTTACCGAAGAGATCTGTTATGGTGGTATGATTGTTACGATGTTCGACTGCTTACCCGCAGGGTGCGGGATCGAATCCCGACCGCATTTCCAATGAAGGCTAGAAGGGTTGAGGCCTGTGTACTTAGGTTTCGGTGACGGAGGTTGAAGTGCACGTTAAAGAGTGGGCCGAAGTTTTTGGAGCTGCAGTTACTTACGGTGTCTCTCATAATCAGATGTTAAACATTCAAAGTGTTGAAGGACTGTTCTTAAGCCCCAACAATTGATAATGTTTTATCGCTGAAGCATTTTCTATTTAGATTGTTGAAGTGTCGGAAACTTCCGATGTGGGAAGGCGACAAAAATTACGCCGCGATCGACCGACCTTGGGGCACGTGGCCTGTACAGGCCTTTCCCCTTAATCATGACGGGGTAGCCGATAAGCCGTTGCCCAGATGCCTGCTCATCCCACTGCTGTGTTGTACACGTTTGATACGCTTTATCCCGATTCAGCATGAAATCACAGCGCGTTATCGCGGCAGTGTTCATGATAGTGGTTCTCGGTACCGGTAAATGGAGGCTAGCCTGTAGAATGAAAGTGTGCGCGCCCGCCCGGAATGAGAGCGAAGCTGCAATAGAATTACTTCTCAAGACAGCAGCCAATTGCAGTTTCGGTTAATTCGGCGCATTTCAGTTTCCTTTCGGTACAGCAGTTGAATTGACTGAGCTAGCCGGTGAGCTATACTTCCTAGCAGGATGACGGCGCCTCCAGTTGTTATATCGCGTCCGGCGCCATCCGACCATTCTCGGCGTAATCTGAAAGGGTCAGAGCGATTGCCCAGAAGAGCGATGATTACTGCTGCGGTGTCTGCTTCAGCATCAACTTTTGCAGCAGGTAAGTGTTTTCATTAAGGAATTGGGTAAAACAGCATTGAAATGACCACGAATTTGGGTTGCTGTCGAGCTCGTCGGGAGGCCGCGTTATTAAAAAAAAAAAAACGCCAGGCCTGCGCGTCAGGCGCCCAACAGTCACAGCGAAAGCTAGAAGAGCTGCCTTTCAGAGCATTTTCTAAACACTCATTGGGTAACCGCTTCAAGCACACTTGCCTGACGCTTACCATACGGCATTAATGATAAAAATTTTAGGGTAGTAGGCTGGCATTCGCTGTGCTATTTTTCGTCATTCTTCTGAGAAGCGTGGTATTCGCTAAACTCATGCAAGGAATTTGGTGCTAGTCGTTTATGCAGTGGCTGACGGCGATGAGGAATTATGCCTGAAGTGGGTAAGTGTCACAGTTAATAGGGCAACAAAAACAAGCCATTGTATACGTTGGAGCATTGGACGGCCCACTCGTTACGCTATTCGCATTGTGCGACGACTGGTTGTTGTTTCGCTGTTTTAAAACAGTTTTTTAAGTCGTATTAACGCGATTGCTTTCCCGACATCGTGCCTGCGTAAGGCAAGTTTGCCAAGAAGTCATAAGCACCGGCGTGGCTCAGTGATAGACTACTGGGCTGGCACCAAGCGGACCCGGGTTCGAGCCCCACTGTGTCATTGGCGCTAGGTTTTTTCTGATTTCGTGCGATGTGGTTACGGACACCGGCGGCGGCGGACAACCGCGGTGGCGCGTGACCATAGTTGTGATCTCATAACAGCGTTCGCTGTAAAAATATTTCTAGGTTTGCATGAAAAAAAAAACACGATATATAGGATTGTGAGGCCCGCCGAAGTGGGAGATACATGAAATATAATGTCAACTGTCAGGTGTTCTTGAAACATGCACCTAAACTTAAGTAGGTAGGTGTTCTTCCCGATTCGCCTCCGTCAAAATGCGGTGCCAGGAATTCCATTTACGCTCTCGGGCTAACTCTTTCAAGGAACCTGTTTTCTTTTTGCCTAGGTTCGTGTTCCTGCATACGTACTTCACAATGTATCTCATGTTTTCCTCACGTGTATCGACTTGCGGATACCGAATGATAGTTGAATCGCTTCTTGAGCCATTCTACGCCGCTTCGATGGGATCGCAGGCATAGACCAGCGTTACAACTCGACCACCCGGCACTCCGCGGGAGAGGGGAAGACGTAGGGTGCGCGTAACTGCCGCCGGCATCTCGCCATCTCGAGACGTCTTTCTCGGGTGCGACACTAAACAAGTGACGCTTTCACTGCCGCGTCGGGCGCCGTTTTCGAGGCCTGATTAACGACTGGGCGCCCGTCGCTGCCCATTTTGCGTTGCGTGAAGGATGGAGGGTGGTTGGCGTTGAGGGCTTGAGTCAAGCGCCCTTTGGACCCATGCAGCGGTGGCGGCGTCTCCTATCGTGCGCCAGGCCGTGCACTCTTCCCAGGGCATCAATTTTCATACGGCGAGGCTAACATTGGCGTACGGACGGGAGGGGGGGGGATCACTGCTCTTCTTTTTAGTCATTGAGAGAGCAGGAATAGACGGCAGGGCAGTGGGAGACATCGCACTGAGAACAGAGTGTCTGCTATTAGAAGGCGGCACGCTCCCGGAGAGCAGGTGAGAAGGGGACAAGTAGGCGGGAGAGCATGTGATCGAAACATTCCAAGCCCCGAGGCATTCTGCGTGGGGAAGCAGCAAAATACGCCTGAAATCGGCTAGTTACTTCTTAATTAGCCTAATACATATAGTATACTTGACGCAATGACGCATTCGGCAGGTGTCCAGCTGTCATCGTCGCCACCCGTGAAATACAGCGAAACAGTGGTTTCAAAGTACGCATGGTTGCTACCATTGCCGTCGCACTCGCCTGCTGAAGAAAAACTGGGAGACCGTGACTGCGCCTACTCCACTTTTTAGGCGGGAGCGGTGCAAACTGCTCTGGGTGCAGCAAAAGCGCTCTACCAATGGGCGACAGTGCACCTGTTCGACCACTGAAACACGCCGGCTCTGGAGAGAGCACTTTCAGCGTGCTTTTCAGTGCATCTCCTCTCCCGGTGGAATTCGCCATAAGAGGGAGGCAGTGGCACAAAATCTGCCTCATACGTTGACTTCATAGCGAGGGGTGGGGTGGGGGGGATGAGGCGATGCTATGAACTTTCGCTCTCCCTGACGGAGAATACTGCGCATGACTTTGAAAGCTATTTGCAAGTGTAGCTGGCATTGCTTCGCCCTGTCGGTATCTTTTTAGGCGTATCAGTTACATCTCAGTGTTATCACTGGCAGCGTTTCATACAACAAAGCAAGCACCGGCGAGCGTAGTCATGTGGCTCATTTTGGGGGGGAAAGTAGCGAAAAAAAAAGAAGACGACAAGAGAGTGAACATAACGAGCGCTTACTCACAAATGAAAACTTTATTGCTTGAACATAAAATAGATAGCACTTAACTTGACGCTCGACCAAACCCGCGCATCGCTGTTTAAACACCGTGATCGCACGGTGCGAGAACTTTCTCTCTTTATTAACACGAGGGCGTCTATGTGCGTTAATTAGTAATCATTCTTTGGACTTATCGGGAAAGTAAGTCTTGATTCGTTCAGCATGTTTAAGGTAGTCATACGTTTGTTATAATTGTGCCGTGGCCTCATCAAGTGTGAGGCTCACGGGGACGGCTTTATGCTATCCCGTAGTAGATACCAAGTACTCAAAGTCGCTAACCGTTTTGCCTAAACACACAGTCTTGTTTAGGGGGGGAAGGGGGGTCAGCTGCAGCAGTTGGTTGTGTTCTTTTTTGGTTATTGCCTTTTGCTTGACCCACGATGTGCATGCGCGGGTTCAGTCGAGCGTCAAGTTTAGATTATACATCTTTTCTGTTCAAGCAATAAAGCTTTCAGTTGTGAGCAAGTGTTTTCTTGTGCATGCACCGGTAGCAACTCGCTCGCCTCTCTCTTTTGCTTCACATGTGACCCTCCAAGGTGCGACGGTCGCTATGCCTAGTGTATGCACCCTTTCCCAATAATAAACGCTCTCTCGTCCGTGGGGATCATAGGCCGTTTCTCATACGGTAATCTAGACAAAATGCTTATGGCCTGTGTGACACGTTACAGATTAAACATTTCTAGGTGATCGAAATTTCCGGAGTCCTCCACTACGGTGTCCCTCAGAATCTCCCCACCACGGTTCTCTAGTGGCTAAAGTACTCTGCTGCTGACCCGCAGGTCGCGGGATCAAATCCCGGCTGCGGCGGCTGCATTTTCGATGGAGGTGAATGTGCTTTAGGCCCGTGTGCTCAGATTTGGACGCTCGTTAAAGAACCCCAGGTGGTCGAAATTTCCGGAGCCTTCCACTATGAAGTCTCTCATAATCGTATACGGTGGTGTTGGGATGTTAAACCCCACATGTCAATCAATCAGTCCTTCGAAATCATCGTGATTTTAGGACGTTAAACTGAAAGAAATATTATGATAGGGTGAATATGACGTTTTCTCGACATATTGCCCATGTAGATTAATGACTTCACAGAAATATGTCAAGTTTGTGTATGCATAGGAGTGAACGTTTTATTAATGATGCACGGGCACATCGGTTGAATTCCTAGAAAAATATTTATAAACTGCTTATTTTGTTACTTGAGCTCCGAATATTGTGTTTGAGAAATACTGTGCAGAAAAAGTGCCATACTGAATGAATACATAGCTCGGGTGGTTGACCCCGAACCATAGTTGCATGGACCCCTGAAAGATGAATACCTTTCGAGCGTCGGTGAAATAAAGGTCACTGTTATGACAAATAATTAAAAAAATGGATAAATATATGGTAGCAGTACCTTACCGAATACTTATATGTATACTCAAAATGTATTTGTGCGTTGACCATTTTCATCACATTTTTCAGTAATGTGATGTTCATCGTTACAAGAAAAAACTACAGTCAAGATTTTCGTCTTTTTTTTGTAGCTGCACGTTGATATCTCAGCGCCATTATGTCAGTGTGATGTCACGAAAATGTTTTGTGTGCCTACGCGTTTTGGACGCAGTTATAGTTCCCGAATTTAGTGAGGCCAGCTCTATACTGCTATATTTTTTCTTCAGGCAACAATGCTGTCCAACTTTGCAGTGGGACGGTCAATATGCACCTGCAGGAAAATTTTTATTTCCCAATAGGCTTCTTCTCCTCGCCTGTCTCGAAGGAAATGGCCTGGCTATCATTAAATAGGCCTTCTTCCTTCGCTTTATACTCCCCTTTCCAATTCACCCAGCTTAGGGCAGCAAACAGGACATGTGCCTGGTTAACCTCCCTGTCTTCTCTTTTCTTGTTCTTTCTTCCTTATTCCTTCATTCCCAGTGACATCACCCAATACTCTTTCTCCAAAATAACTCCCTTCCCCAACCAGCATCGGACATTCAGAATTATCTAAGAGCCGGGTGGTCACTCCTGGGCGCAGCTTGAAAAGAATCCTTTGCCATCACCCCAGTTCCCATCACGGATTCCCTCTTCCTCCTCTTTCGTGTTCAATCCTGCACTGAAAGAAAGAATGGGCCTCTTTGATAAAGTCCTCGAACCTGCAGACAGTCAGGCATCACAGAAAAAAGTTGAGAACGAAGAATTCCAGAGAGGTATGGTGGTCAACTAAACTAAGCCCAGTTTGCTACCCTACATGTGTGAGAGGAAAAGGAGGGAGAGAGAAAGATGGAGGAGATACACGTTGCACACAACACACACACAGTGCAGGTTTCACTGGTGGTCACCCAGAAATGTTGCCCTCAAGAATTGTAGAAGGGCTCTTGTGGCTTTCTGGGTTGATGCACTTGAAGGTCACGCACCCAAGATCTTCTCTAGAGAAAAGAGTCGATAATCTTGTCTCCTTAAAGCACACCGGAGAGTCCGGTGATATTCAAAATCTGGACAAAGGTGCAGGACATGGGCGAGAGTTTCTACGTAATGGCAGTCAGCCACACCAATGCGATAATTGAATGAAATGGTAAAAGCAGCGCCGAGCCACAACCGACACAGAATCGTAGCGTCATGTCGCGAAGTCTTTGATGGGAGCTTTTATTTGGAGTAATAAACCCTATGTTCTTATGGCGTTGAGGGGAGTTCAGTCGAAGTTTCTAATGCACAAGTGTGGCATTATGCGCGATGTGGCCAAGTTCTCTTGCAGCGTCAACCCTCTGCAAGAATATGAGCACTGTGGGCGCTCTGTCGTGGACACATCGGGAAGCATTGTCGGCGAGGTGGTTACCATTGATGCCACAGTGACCCGGTAGCCACTGAAAGATTATTTCATGTCTTTGGTTAGTGGCGCCATGACAGATTTCATTGATTTGAGACACCATCTGATGGGAGTTCCCGCGTCGTAGACTTTGCACACGTTGAAGGGCCGCCTAGGAGTCACAGAAGATAGCCCACATACCAGGGTACTCTCGCTTAACAAATTTATTCGCGGCTAGCAGGGAAACGAGCTTGGAGCCCGTAGATGTTGTGACGTGTGAAGTTTTGAACTTGACGTAGATTGACTGAGATGGAATCACAAAGGCGTCCGTCAAACTTCCCAAGATATAACCGTCTGTATAAATATGAGTTAGGTTTGCTACGATATGAGCAAAATGTCCAATGAGAGCTGCTTGAAGGCTGCAGATTACAAGCTAGCCTTTGTGTATATCCCCGGCACTTCGAGGTGTGCAGAGAGTCTTTGCAGGCATCACTCCGGGCATAGGGGTATGGTTGCGGGTGAGAACCTTAAGGAAATGGAATGTTGGTCTAGAAGGATTTTCCCTCCACCTCACAAAAATCTAACCCGGCCCCAAGCACTTACATTAAGGCTTTTGCAAACGCGGATGTACACTACTTTGAAAATGTTACACATCATGCACCCTCAACTATACCCAAGTAATCTTTGTCCACATTGTGGGAAAATAGCTTCATTAGAACACATGCTCTGGCAGTGCACCAAATTCGCTCATATATCGAACATCACCTCTGCCAGATGGGAGGCGGCAATCCGCAGCTCGTCCTTGGCAGATCAGCTCTGGGCTGTCCACCAAGCCCGCGAGGCGGCTGAGGAGCTTGGCATCTCAGTCCCCACGTGGGAGCTGCCCGCAACACAGTTATCTGTGTTTTGGAGTACCAAATAAAAGTTTGTCCAATCCAATCCAATCCTCCAGGCCGCACGCGACACCTTCGCATGCCTCGTCCACCTTCTTCATTGTCCAATTAACTTGTTTCTGAACTGAAAAAGAGGAATTTCCGAAAACTGTGACCTTCGAATACGTTGGAATATGGAAAGAGTTGAGAACATGGCTTTCATACAATAGACCTGGGGAGCCACTTTCGAACTGTCCATTCCGGCCTCCGTTGATTGGTCGGTGCTTCACGAACCGCGTGCCCCCTGGTTATGTTTTTTTCTCAGTGATCTCATTTAAGCGTGACGAAGCTTCCACGACTTTCGACACGATTGAGAGAAACTGAACGTGCTTTATTGCGGAAAACGTAGCCTCCCGAGAGCCGCTCTTCTCGGCCGCGCGAATATCGGAGGCCATTCATTACCTTTGATTGGATTGCGTTAGCCTCCGAATTCGGTTTAACGCTGTCTTCTGGGCGATTACGTCATGGCTTGCAGTTTCCGAGGTGAACGTTC
This sequence comes from Rhipicephalus annulatus, assembly GCA_013436015.1. NCBI lineage: Eukaryota > Metazoa > Arthropoda > Arachnida > Ixodida > Ixodidae > Rhipicephalus > Rhipicephalus annulatus. Next base: position 45,205 of record WOVY01012232.1, read on the forward strand.
TCTACAGCTAGACATTTCTAGGCTAGCTTGCATGTTGAATTTCCCTCTTTAAGGCTGACCTCTCAGATCCAATTCAAGTTATTCCACCTCCTCCACTGGGACAACAGAGGCGAATCACGTGTCTGGCCACATTGGCGGCAGATGCTTGTAGGCTGCAAGCCGGTAATGTTGGCGTGGCTGGCGGGATGGAAAAATACGAAGCGCAAGTTTATTCATAAAGACAGACGAGAAAAAAAAAACAATATAGGGTAAGTACAACAGAAATGCATGAACAGCTGTAAATAAACGTGCAGTCTCTTCACTGCCTCGTTCATTTATTTCTATCGCTTTTGAAAGTAATCTTCGAACCCAAGGGGGGTTGACTGTTTTTTTTTCTTTGTTGAATAAATGCAAAACAATAAACGTTCAACCACTACTTACGAAGATTCTTGTATAACAAATTTCCCTTCTTACGTGTGGTTCAAAGCAATGCCTGCAGCGTGCAGCCACTGTATAAATGAAATAGAACAATCCTTACTCGTGGGGATAATCTGCTTGCGTGTGCACCGAGGCTAAATTAATCGGGAGTCTCACAAATGCACCAGAGAAAGTAAATAACACTACCTTGGTAACGCCGTATATCATGTTCCATACGCAGCTGCCACTTGGTCCCTTTTATTTTATTATTTCTTTGTTTGTATTACTTGTAACTCGGAATAAACAGGGTGGTCTACTTTGGCAGAAATGTGCTGCACGGCTGTTGGCCGTGGGGCCAAGCTGGCGGGACTTGTCACACTTATAACGAGTTCATCAGTTGCGGCACATACAAACAAACAAAAAAGAAAACTTAAAACATTTCAGGTATACATAAACTATCCTTCTTTGCTTGTTGTAAACTGTGAATCGGTTTCGATGGGAAGCCAGTTTCGATTCGCGGCTTAATCAATTTCGACCGATTTTATTCGTGTTACGTGCACAATTACGTTAACACTGCAGACGATCGTTGACCGCCGCTTTCTCTTGTGTAAAATGCAAGTGAGTAAAGTGAGCCGACAATGATGCATGCATGTCGTTCCACAAAGATATACGCGCTGTCTGTTCGCGTAGTTGTCCAATGCGAAGATCATGCTATATACTCGTGCGCAACTCCAAATTATTGGCTAAAGGTTTTGTATTTTAAAAAAGTCATTCGCAACATTACATCTAGCTGCATGCACGTTTACTTGTGAACGCGTTCCTTTGAAATCGATTAGCAATATAAAATCCGTTAATAGTGACCCGTCGTTGTCTTTCTGTTTGTCTGTTTGTTTGTTTGCTTGTTAGTTCGTTTGTTCTTCAGCCTGCGCTCATAGAGCTTCGTCTGAAGTAGCACGCCTGCACAGAATATACACACAAACAGCACGACACCACGAGGCATATGGCCTTCTGTACACAAAATGCATAGTTAAACTTCTTTGAACTTTGTAAAGATAGTAGAAACACTTAAAAGCTGGGCGCATTGAGCTAATACGTAAGCTTTCAACGGCTCGATGATGCTATAGCTTTAAATATATGTTTTGCACCTGCAGCGGACACTGAACCTTATGCTTGAACGCACCTTAATAAAAAAAGAGAAAGCACTCCGGCGTTTCTCAACTGCGTCGCGCAGGCTGAACCACTCAGAACGTGCTACTCAGCTTTTCACGAAAAAAAAACAACAAAAACAACAAGAAGAATGCTTTCAACGCTCTGTCAACCAGTTGTTGTTTACACGAGTGTGCACCTCCTCGCGAGGTTGTAGGCGCCGCTTCAGACGCCTCGCCTTGGAGAGGCCAAGGAACTGCGCAGTGAAGTGGAGTTCTTGGCCCTTCCAGGACGCAGGTCGCACTTTTGTTTTCCCACTACCGAACAGCTCCCTGGGCCCGCACGATTTTAGAGTGATGGGCGAGGGCGCGGAGTCAGCTCCTCTAGTTTTTTGCACCTCCTGAGCGTTCGGTGCAGTGACGCGCAACTGAACGGCAGCAACGAAGAGCTATACGTAGGAGAACACGCATACGCACTGTTATGACCGTCATCGGTAGGCGCCATGCTGTCGCTGAGAAGTGTAGCCGGGCCGCGTTCCCACGCCTGGAACCCAGGTTTTCTTGGAACCAGCGTCGAGGAGCGGCGCTCTTTTAATCCTCAAAGAAGTAGCCGACTCGCCGCTTGTCTATGCCCGCCAGGTATTGTCCCGGCTAGCCGGCGGATGAGACATCATGTCGCCACGAAGCTGTAAGTCGTTCCAGAGGGGACAACAAAGACAGCATATTCCTTTGAAGAAACGGCGACCGCCGCCACAAAGTGCCCTGCTAATTGAGCGGACAGATTGGCGGACCGTTTGATGTCTGCTGTCCGAAGCTTGGGACCCCTCGAACAGCGACATACACGACGAGCAAGAGCCTCTCTGGCGCCACCTTTAAGTGCAGTGATCTTGACTCGAAATTGGATGTTCACGTGCGCCGTGCCTGCTCGTACCTTGCACCGGTTGTGTGTGTGTGTGATTGGTGTTCCCCGCAAGAAGGAGGAGCCCGACAGGGCTTATAAGGACGCCGCTGAGTGCGGGACGTCGCTCTGAACTGTGTAGCGGTTCAACCACCACGTTCGTGGTTTGCGAACTCTTAACTTCATGCTGTAAATATTTGTAAATAGTGCCATAAACCTGTTTGTTTTTTCGTATCCCCATCTTGTAAGCGCTCGTTTCCTCAACCCGAAGCTACACCACGCTACCACAGCACCCCGGGATCACAACAACTGGTGATCAGCGGAGGGATTCCCAACAGCACATAGAAAGCACCTGGCCTCACAAAAGCGAAGTGATAGAGAAAAACACTCGTCAGTGTGGTGATATCTGTTTAAAGCATTTCCCTCTTTTTATTATTCTTTCTGTCGAAAAAAAACACAATGATCTGACGTGTTATCTTGAAACCACGCACGATCAAGAAGAGCATGGCTCAAGAATGAGCGCGAACTCCTGCTCCTCAGCGAAGAAGAGCATGAAAGAAGGAGCTGCGCATTACACGATTCGCAAAGTTCAAGTATATACTGGTGGAGCTTTCTCGATCAGCTGAAGTAAGCGCAATGCGGAGTCCACAAAAGGAACTGCAGCTGCGCATCACGTTGCTAACTCATGTTATTGTACTGTACCACCGCTCTTCTTCCCAATGTGAGCTTAAGCTGCTTCTTTGCTCTTTGAGAACAAAACGGGACTTCGCAAGCACTTTTCACTGTATAGACACAGCAGGTGTAACGGGGTTACTGTCTTCCTACTCCCTATGTTGTCCCCCCCCCTTTTTTTGTTTCGTTTTTTTTTCGCTTACTTGTCGAAGCGAATAGGCTATAACCAATAGAACAATGTTGTAGGCCCGTGTACTCAGATTTGGGTGCACGTTAAAGAACCCCAGGTGGTCAAAATTTCCTGAGCCCTCCACTACGCCGTCTCTCATAATCAAAAAGGTGGTTTTGGGACGTTAAACCCCACAAATCAATCAATCAATATAACCAATAGAACGACACTGGTTTTTTATGAATTTGCCCTGAATTATATCTCTAGTCTATTTGTTATGGTTGTAGATGAAGCTGAGGAAGATAAGATCGTAGACGGTCCATTTATAGTACTTAGTAATTCGCTGTTGGAGACTGCTAAGCTACGTGAATTATGTTTGCGTGGCAAGACACATAATGTTCAAGTATGTGTGCTTAGAAAAAGGGCGAGTGACTAGGGTAGTTTCTTTCTACCTTTCTGGAGGTGTCACCCTAAAACACAACCTGCCGACATTGCTTCACTGCTCTTCATTGCTCTGTAGCCGAAAACTGGCCTGTTCAAAGGAACCCAGATATGCAATCTGGTTTTTGGCACGCACAGACGCAGCCGCCTCCAAGCGAAACTTTTCATGTTGTGTTGTTGGAACAAACCTACCGCGCAGCGTCGGGAGATGCGATTGCTGAAAACGAATTCGAGCTAATAAAATACGGACTGACCAGCTATGCAAAACACAAAGCATTATACAGACTTGAAGTGCACTTTTTCTCGCATTTGCCCAAAAAATAGATAGAAAACTGGCCACAAAGTAGCGCAAATAGCAAAACAATTAATTTTAATCCCGGCTCTGTTCAGCTACGCAGCCGTATTCTTATAATTATATCCAGAATGGATATGTCAAATGTGTACATTGGAAGAAGCCCCCTAAAGTCGCATCATATTGGTGTGTCCCGATCAGACTCCCCAGAACTTCTCTGGTAGGCATGGCCCAACACGCTGCTTAGCTGTAATCTACCTGGGCAAGGGCCGGAAGGAACACGAGGTTCTCCATCTGAGCATTCTGGCCCGGACTATAATCTAGCCGTATCTCTAAACAATGTTATTTCATTCATTAATTCCACAGAAGGAACGGCTATCTCTACCAGTTTAGTTTAAATAAAGAAATACTTTTTGCAACGACTGTCTCCTTCCTACCAACAGATTTTTCATAAGTAAATGCTATATTGCTTTCTTGGGTTGTACGGAAATTCGCGATTGTTTTTCAGTGTTACCTCTTGCTCTTTGTCTACTCATCATACAAGAAATGTTTCCTTTTTGATCATTTTCGAACTGTTCATTTGCTCTTTTTAACCGAATGTACCGTAAACACTGAACGATGTATATCTTCTTTCCCGTTCGGCACCACGCACGGGTAAAAGCTTGTGGTTACACCTGAGCCGCTATCCACTAAGCGGTATTGTGATGCGCTTGGTTACATTTTTAATATGCGAGGCAGTAATTGTAATTGCTCGCAGTTTGCTCTGTTGTTCGACGCTTCGTGCGCCGCGCGCATCCAGGCTCCAAGATACGCCTTTAAACCGTATGGATTAGAGAGCCCTTTATAATGCAGCGGCTATGATAGGCCCTATGTTTTCGAAAGAACTGGTCATATCTAGATTTAACGCTCGTCTTTCTTTTTTAATGCGAAGCGCGACTTCGTATTGCATGCACTTTAAACGTATATATCTATCTTCCGCCCCCCTTGTATCATGCAGGAGGGTGCATCATACTAATGAGCAGTGCGAAAAGAACAAGAGAAAAAACGAAGAGAACTGATCAGGACAAGGGCTGATTATTTTGCCAACTGGAACATTTATTGGAACACCACACAGGATAATTTTTTGATCATTATTATCATGCACCCATCACAACCACCCCATCTTAACCACTATTGTGCCCTTCTGCACCTTCCTTGTATCAAAGGAAGATGGCTGTCAGTGAGGGCGCCCATCACGCAGGCTGCTCTGTAGAGCAATGTGGTACGAGATGTTAGCGAAACGGTGAAGAAAGGAAGCAGTAATCACAATGAGGGCACGTTGAGCCGCCCATAATGCTGACTCTGCGCCATTATCTCTATCGGTCTGCACGAACAGGCGCCGTTTGATTATCCGCGACACTACTGTTACCATCTTCATCCATATACGTGAAGAATCGGGGTGTGTCGTTTTTTTTTATATTGCCACATATTCATGGTTCACTTTGCCTATTGAACAGCAACGTAATATGCGGAGGCTTGCCAAACGTGGATGTTTCCAAAACACCAAATACTCTTGTGAACAATATGCTAGCGTACTGCCTGTAACGGGCAGTACACTAACAACGCGTTTAGTAATTCTTACGACTCCACCAGTTTGGTATCTGCACTCTTTTTCATGATCAATAAATAATATCTCACATTGCTAGAAGCTGAAGATGGAATTCGTCAATCTACGAGCATGCTATCCTACAACTGGTGCAATTGTCCATATAGCCTCTTACAGAGCTATATAGACAATAAGTGGCCGCCATGAAGCACTACAGATTTCGTGAACCATAATTCTGCAAATTTCTTTTACACAAGCGCTTTCGAATTTACCCCAAAAGAGCGCTAGCGCGATTGCCATAAAACTGAAATTATATCAAGTGAGGCGTGGCGGCGACCATGCATGAAAATGCGTATGCTTAGTCTCCAGTACTAGCAGATTACGTTTCCGTAGCCTTTGCTTCGCGGCCGTATTGAGAAATTCCATATAAATTACACTGTGCTATGTTTACGTTGGACACAATCATTGGGAGCCCGGAAGCTTTTGCACCGGATGGCCTCATCAACCTCATACCGTATCGACCACTGCGATAGTGGTGTAGGCCTTGATACGTTTTCAACAGCGAGCATATATACATATGCGAGTCACCACGATGGTGGGCCCAGTTTGGAATGGGCAAAGCATACTGTTCGCTTTGCGAATGGGCACTGCATGCAAACCATACGTGAGCGATGTATACTTTGCGAATACCCACATCATCAGACACACTTAGGCTCAGAGGTCCGTAAGCCGAATAAGGGACAATAGAGAGAGAGATAAAGATGCAAGGAAAGGCAGGGAGGATAACCAGACGCACATCCGGTTTGCTACTCTGCACTAGGGAAGGGATGAAGGGCAATATTTCCTTGGTATACTAATGCGGTAGTGGATGCCGTTTATGTATTCAGCCGGAGTTAAATCGATCATTTATCTAAAGTTAATGAAAAGTTTATTATACCTGTCTCACCTGTTTTTTTTTTTGCCATAACGGTAAATTGTAATTTATCGCTGCCAGTGGTTTTGCGAAAGCGATATTGTTTCTCTCTTCGGGGTGTTTAAAGGGACAATATAGGCAACTGCTAAGTCGACCTTGACTTTTGAAATAGCGATCCAGAAACATCATATTGTTACTTTTGTGCCAAAAAAAAGGACTCATTTTGAAATAAAATCACGCTTTAGTGGTCCGCATCGAATTAGCGCACTTTAAATTACCCGCCTCAAGAAGTGCGCGGACCGACTTAAGTCACTGTTGTCGCGCACAACGTTGCCCGGCTTTACTGCGAGGTCGAACGAATAAAAGCTGCGGGAGCTATAGCAGCAACAACGGTCATTGATCGATTGCCTGTCATTGGCTCCAAGATGGCAGACGTGTTTTGGTTCAACTGCACCCCACTAAATGGCGTGACCTGCCAGTTTAACCATGCGAAAATTGAATGTTTGAATCACTCGCGCCATTCCCCATAGTAACATTTGATGTTTTTTTTTTTTCATGGATCAAACAGAAACGAACCAGCAGCATGTTATTGGGTCTCTTGATGCCCGGAAGGCTTTTTATTTAGTGCATTTAGATCAAGTACTAGTGATTAATTGTAGGTAGTTCATCTGACGTCGTCGGTGTCATTTTAAAAATCTCCTACTGCGCCGCATGGGTTCTTGCACATTTACCTTAATTTCTCTGTAAGTAGGGCCCTGCTGTTAATAATATTGTTACGGGGAAGATTTATTCACCGACAGCGGGCCTTACTAACGGTATTACAACTAATGTCGTTGTTTTAGATGTTGTCATACATTGAGCTTTCACTCTGATGTAATCTGTTATTTGACTTTAGCGTCCCTTTATTGATTTCTCACTCGAACCAATCAACAATGAAAATGTGAACTCCGCAAGGTGTCGGTACTCAGTATTAATAGTTCTCGATATTGCGTACACCTTCTCAAAGTGACAGCTGTGATGTGCCAGTTGAAAGAAAGAAAGAAAGAGAGAGAAAGAACGAGAAAGAACCACAGAGAAAGAAAGAGAAAAACAGAAAGGGAGAAACAGAGAAAGAAAGAGAGAGAAAGGAAGGAAGAGAGAAAGAGAGAAAGAAAGAAAGGAAATCTTAACCAGGGTAGTGTCCAGCTGGCTGCATTAGGTGGGAGAGTGTGAAAATAAAATAGAAAGTTTTGAGAAAAAGAGAGGAACGAAGCAAAAGGAGGAGAAAAAGGAAGGAAGCAAGTGGTGATTGCGCCGACTCCTGTAGGGAGAGAAAAATATATATTTCATGCGTAAATGCTAAGAGAAAACGAGAAAACAGTTATTTTTTTTAATATAAAAGAAGCATGTAAGAGGGAGCATTAGAGATCCCGGCAACCACACGTATATGGGCCCGTCGAAACAAAGCCTGGTGAACCCCCATCATACACATGACATTGTCTCACCACTCTTAGGTGCAGAGGGGGCGTGAGATGGCTGGGAAAAAGTAACAATTTTGCAGCGCACTCCACCGTCACATGCATGGAACGTCGTTGGGAAGGTAGCCCAGCCCGGTTAAGAGAGCGAGAAAATATATATAGGAAAGGTAGGGTGGTAAACTAGCTCAGGCAATAGTGTGCGTTAATTGTCTGCATGTTGGCCAGAAGAGGAATATCTAGTCCGCTACCCTGCTCTGGGAAAGCGAAAACTGAAAGCCAAAGGCACAAGCACATGCCCATCCCTCATCAGCCCACAGTGTAGCGAAGACACTTTCGCGATTCTCGTAAAGGAAGAGTACCATAAAAGGAGCCTGTTCAAGACAGCATTTCATTTGCCATTCCACCATTATAGGGTATAAACGGGTCTCTCAAATGTGCCTCGCATGTTTCAAAACAAAGTTTATTTTTAGCTGTTTATTTTGTCGAGCTCACTCGAACGAAAATCTATTTTTAAATCGCGAGCCGAGTTATTCCCTTTTAAGCCACAGACGCAACCATGCCGCCTTGAACAACAACGGGAGAAGCGGGCTGCAATCTTTGATCGTAACGCAGCCACGCATGAAGTCGGCTACATATCATCGTGCACGTCTCCCTTTTCTGCAGTATTTTTTTTCGGGACTTATCGTAGATGAGAACCCTGGATAAGTGAGAAAGAAAGAAAAGTAAAAGAAAGAAAGCAGGAAACAAGTGAGGAAAGAAATAATGAAACAAATAAAGGAGGAAAATAAGAAAGAAATCTAAAACGAAAGAGGGAAATAAATAAAGAAGAAAAGAAATAAAGAAGGAAAAAAAGAAAGACATCAATAAGGAAAGAGAGAAGGAAAGAAATAGAGAAGGAAGGAAACAAATAAAGAAGGAAAGAAAGAAAGAAGGAAACAAATAAAGAAGGGAAGAACACACAACGCCCCCAGGCGGAAGACAAAGGCAGCGACCAAAGTGTAAGCAGCCTGAAGGTGCGATATTGCTGTGCTGAACCGCGGCCTTTATTTATGTTCTACGTGAATTTACCAGTGAATATTTATTACGGCGACGGTGGATTGCGGCTTCACTATATTGTCTCGCCAGTGGATTTTGTTTCGCGACTTCGAAATTTGCGTGCGAACGGCCATTGTCGCGCTTTTCTTTCGAATGAAACGCGAGCCATATGTAGCTCTAACTTCGTTCGGTATACTTACGACATCGCTGCAGGAAATTTTCGTGTTATGCTCGAGCTAACTTCAATTCATCCTCGCTTTGCTGCTGTATAGTTCTCGGTATTTTTAAAGAATAAAAGCGTGACACAATATTTGCTGATTTTGCTGACATACGAGATTCTCCTGTGCTGTTTTGCACACGAAGACCATCAAGGGAAATATTATGGTGATAATATGTGGGGTTTAACGTCCCAAAACCACCATATGATTATGAGAGACGCCGTAGTGTAGGGCTCCGGAAATTTCGACCACCTGGCGTTCTTTAACGTGCACCCAAATCTGAGTACACGGGCCTACAACATTTCCGCCTCCGTCGGAAATGCAGCCGCCGCAGCCGGGATTCGAACCCTCGACCTGCGCGGGTCAGCAGCATATAGCACCGTAGCCACTACACCACCACGGCGGGGCGTCAAAGGAAATAGAAACAAGGATGAGGTTCAGACGTCGTCAAACAGAAATAATGTCACGGGCTAAGTAGATGCCTGAGGATGACGACGACGAAGTGCTGAACGTGACCGTGCTCGGACTGCAACACTTCGTCGTCATCCTCAGGCATCTACTTAGCCCGTAACAATATTTGTCAGATATGTTACGCGTGGGTAAAACAACATAAAATATTTACAGCAGAATGGGCCCGCAACTAACAACGAGCTTCATAGATACAGTAGTCGTAACTCCATCTCTGGCGTTAACCGCTGCTTTTATGTTCAACTACATTTTCTCAGCCTTGCCCAGTGCCTTCTTAAAAGTGCACAGATGTCGCCATCATCACGACTTCTCGTCTATAGGGGATCGCACAGTGCGTGGTATGTGCAGTGGCGGTGTTAATTTTCGTAAAGGTGGTATTCTATAGAGAGTTAATATCAGTATCAGGCACCACTCTGCACGCTGTTGTTGCTCTATTTCTTTATTTGCTTGTTCACGGGGTTGAAGCTTTTTTCTTTATTATTCTGTTCGCTGGTTTGCTTTATATATCTCAAATTATTCGCTATAAAACATAAAAGAGAAAAGTTCAGGTCGAAGGTGAAACTGTTTATTCGGACCGAACTTGTGGCCATGCAAAAGGAAAGTTGGATTACAGCAAGACATCGGCACTGAAATTGGCGATCAGAGCATCGGCCGTCGAATAACTGACAAGCGGCGAAGCGCGTCGGCATTTATACACTTGCCATCGAATATTCTAGCATTATCACTAGCGGCGACGTAGGTTTCAGAGTAATCTGTAATGTTCACGAGGTGGGCGTAATCCCAACAAAATGATCTACTGCCGTCCCGAAGCCTCTCAAAACGTGCTGGCGCGGCTTGCGCTGAAAATTGCCGTCAGTGAAACGTGGCGTTAACAAAAGATGAGGACAAAGTGTGACATTGCCCACCTCTCAAGGCATCGTCTTGATGCTTTAGGCAAAAACGAAAATACAATAATAAAGAAAATAAGCAATAAGCCCTAGCAATAAAACAAAGCAACAGCAACAAAACACAGTACTCAGGTTCGCGCATGAAATGGTTCGAAGCGCACGACATAGGCTGTATTCTGTTGTAGAAACTGTGCTTTATTGCTTGTACTTATTGCTTGTTTTCTTTATTATTGTACTTTCTTCTTTTTCTAAGCATCGGTACAATTCGTTTTTCAGAGGGCGGCAATGCTACATTCTCGCGTCATCTTTTGTTATCGTCCCGTTCCACTGTCGGCTATTTTCAGCGCAAGCCGCACCTATACACGTTTTGAGAGGCTTCGGTAGGGAATTAGATTATTTTGTTGGGATTACGCCCACTTCCAAAGTTAGGAATGTGTAGAACATGACAAATGATGGTTCATTATATGCTGTGCGTTAGCAACCCGATATCTTATTGGGCATTTGTGTATGGCAATGCTCTCATTCTACAAGCGCTCCTTGCTTCTTTTCTTAATGTGCAGCTTTGCGAATCCACACTCACTTCAATACGACACACATTTTACTTACGCTTTATACACATTTTCGCATTCTGTATATGTAGTTAACTTTTCGTTTACACGTGAGAATTAGAGGCACGCAGGCATCGGTGCCAATGATATATGTATTTCTGGACTATATTGCTCACCTCATTGTGCGGTGTTCATGCGTACGTCTCAAGACGAACATCATCGCCTTAGCAATGAAAAGAGGCAACAAAAAAGGATGCTCTTTCTTTTTGTAGTCACGCACAACTAATCTTGGCCGCGTAGTGTAACATCGTGTACTGTAACTCCATTTAATAATTGCCGGATGCGTAGCTGGATGTGTAGCTCAGTTTCGAGCACTGTCTTGAAAAAAAAAAGTAAACGGGAACTCGTCTGATATATACTACATAGCTGTGTGGTGATTAAAAATAAAGTTGGAACGATGACCCCTTGATGAAACCTCTCATAAAATACACTAATGCAGAATTTTCAGCTATTACGTTGGGTAATGAATCTGTAATACTACACACATTACAGGCCCTATATGAAACGGAACAGAATAGCCGCTATACTAGTGATTGTTTTATGTCGCTTCGCACATACCATAGTGCGTATTTGGGTATTGGCTGGTGTTAGTCAATATCAAGTCAATCAAGTCAATATAGCTTCCGTCTAGCTTACCTACATAGTGAATGATTGTGGGGTCACCTGTTCAAGCGGAGAATCACGCAGCGTGGAACTGTGACGCGGGAATGATATTCAGCATGAAGTCTCGCGCAAAAGTGTGAGCCATTTTCCGAAATTGCGCCTTTCTCATCCATGCAGGAACGGGCACATTCGGCCGTGTCTGTCTGTGCCGAGACCGGAGCGGGGCCTTCCACGCCATGAAGATCATGGAGATCTCCGACATCTTCCGGCTGAAGCAGGTCGAGCACGTCAAGAACGAGAAGGCCATCCTGCTACAAGTGCAACACCCGTTCATCATCCGCATGTAAGTTGAGAATGGGGACCGTTCTTTCTTCCTGACCACACAGGGGGCGCTCACTTTATCTGTAGTATGTCAGAAGCGAGCGCACGGTTATTCGGTTGGTGAACTTGGATTGAGCCACGAGTCTAACTGATGTCGGGTGGAAAAAAATTTTCCCGAGTCTGAGTTCAGCCCTGGAAACTTTTTGTGAGTCTGGGTTCAAGTGACCACTAAGCGCAAAATACAATTCTTGAGTGAGCGAGTTCCACTTTCTTTTGCCGACCTACTGATCTTCAGCATTGCTAGAGTGTACTAGAACAGGGGAGTGCCCGGACCGAGCTTCGCAAAGTAAATCAGCTCGCGACGCTGCGCTCGTTAGTCGGCAATCTGTCGTTGTTTTAAGAGTTGGGCGCGGCTCTGCCAAATTGTTTCAGGGGTAGAATGCGCACTTCACACTCGAGAAGCCCGAGTTTGATTCGCAGCTGTGAAGATTTAGTTTTAGAAGGGAAGCTCATTATGACGTGGGTCCTGCTTCCGCTATGTATGTAGTAGTAGCTGTCATCGTAGTATAGTAGTTAGCCACCTCTCGTTTAGTCCTTGGAATGTCCGCTGGATACCGGTACATCTATATGATGAAGATATGATGAAAAGATGCGAGATGGCAGTAAATGGAGTGTTCGCTAGATAGATGGACGGATGGATGGGACACAGACAGACAGACAGACGGACGGACGGACAGACGAATGGATAGACGCACGGACGAACGCATGGACGGACGGACGAATGGACGGATGTACGCACGGACGGGCGTACGCATGGACGGACGGACGGACGGACGGACATATGCACGGATGGATGGACGCACGGATGGATGGACGCACGAATGAACGTATGGACAGATGAACGGATGGTCGCACGGACGAACGAACGAACGGACGCATGGACTGACAGAAGCAAAAACGAACGGACGGACGAAGCGCGGATGGACTGACGGACACTTAGCCCCACTCATTATCATTCAGCCTGTGGATATGCTGTGATTTTTTCATTTTGTAGTAGACGAGTTAGGATCCCATTGTGGTCTTTAGCAACTCGCAAACAGCGTCATACAACTACCTTAAAGGCTCCACGGTGGTGATTAAGGTACTAAAACGCATGGACAGTCCTCTACCCTACACATGCATCGTGTGGCTTCCGGGTCGCAAGTCTCGAGAGAAATAAAGTGGCACACGCCGCAGCCCGCAAATGCGTCAACCGGGCATCCCCGTACGAGGTCCGAGGCACCTCCCACTCAACAGAAGCAGAAGCAAGAGAATTAGAACCACTAACGCATCATGCATTACTGGAACATTTTGGCTCGAACGCAGTTGATACCCTCTGCCACATCCAAAACCCGCAAAAGGCGAAGGTACTGACTATACGGTTGCTTCCAAAGCAACACGATCACCCACGGCGTACTATTGCACAATATAAAGCCAAAGTTGCATAGCTATGCATCTGTCCTCACTCCAATGTGGCAGCAGACACTCTGGCACACTGCAGTAAGTGTCCCAAGGCTACAAGCAGCCGCGCCAGATGCGGACCCAAACCTCGTCAGTGAAGCATGGTTGGCTGCGGTTTCTCAGCCGGACTTAGTCGACCAGCGTCAACTCGTCGCTTGAGCCCGGTTGGTGGTCCAGGCCAGAGGGTTCCTGGATTAAGGGACCCTCCCATCTTCACTCACACGCTTTACTCAATAAATGTTTTCTCTCTTACTTTGTAGTTTAACTTGTTATAGCCCCAATGTTTTTATTTGGTTCTTAAAGGGTCCCTGAAACGGTTTTGTTTTCACATTGTTTTTTTATGAGACCTCTAATGGAACGAATCATCGGCACATAATTCAATCTAAACACCCCTTATTAATGGAGCTACGAGTAATAAATAAGTACCCTCTTTCTCGACTCCGCATTCCACCCTCAACTACCTCAACTCTTCCTTTGAGCGCTCAGGGCGAAGCTCCGCCGTCACGGGGCTTGTGCCACGCGTTTCACAGCCGATCAGATCAGCAGCCACGGTACGTGACGTCAATGGTGCAGAGCATGTCCCTCTGTGGATGGGTTGTTGAAAGCGCGTTTGACCGAGTCGCAGCGATCTGCAGCGATATGCAGCGATTCGAAGCTTTAAAGCGTTGTAATGAATTACACAGTGTGAGAAGATAGCTCAAATTGGTTTGTGATTGACCCTTGGGACTTTGTCTAGTGGCCCAGTGTGTTTTATGAAATCGTCAAAACTTTTCAGCGTCCCTTTAAAACTGGCTTATTTGTTACGCATTGCTACAAAAGGTAATCTGATTTGTGAAATACAAGGGAAGGTATTTGTCATCAAACGTAATTATTTCTAGCGCCTCCTCACGGCATTCAACAACCATCTTAATGCCTGACTTGATATCGGCAGAAACCTCAAATGCTGTTCTCTTCACATCTTATCTACTTTTATTTCCTTCTTTTTTGCCCGTACCGCATTCATTTCCTTTATATTTGCGTTGTACTGGTGCAGACATTGCAATGAGCTTGGAAATTCATAGTGTAGTGGTGAAGGAGCGAGGCGATCACCAGTGGTACCGTCTTTTGGTGCGAAGCGCGAGCGCTGAACGCGAGCTGTGGACGCCGTTCGGCTGTTTCTGTCATACCGGCTGTCTGCTTGCTACCAGGCGTCGTTAATAAACCCCCTTTCAATAGCATGAAAGCTAGGGCCTTACAATATCAAGTGACGCCAGTGTCACTCGGGCACATTCAGTAGCGATCCCAGGCAATCTTGATCGAATTTCTCGACCACAATTAACAAAACCAGGTGTCAATGAGTAGACTGAGATTGTCTTGATCGCGAACGGCTCTGGTCGCAATTAAAAGTGACCGAGTACAGCACTAT
Organism: Rhipicephalus annulatus; assembly: GCA_013436015.1. Taxonomy (NCBI): domain Eukaryota; kingdom Metazoa; phylum Arthropoda; class Arachnida; order Ixodida; family Ixodidae; genus Rhipicephalus; species Rhipicephalus annulatus. The sequence continues at coordinate 60,218 of WOVY01012232.1, forward strand.
AACACGGATCGAGCCGAACAGGGATCTGCCCTGATCGCGATCATAAGTGCCATGTGATACCGATATAAGATCAGAACATTTAACGAGTTGCTGGAAGCTAATAATGGCAACACGGCAACTAACGCTGGCAAAGAAAGACTCTCATGACATAGCTTTCAACAGAAGACTATGAGAAATGCAGATAGAAATTCTTGGTGCCATTGCGTTTACTGTGGTGAGAGTTGCAATGCGAATTTATGGGTTAATTAAGGACTTATGGCTATGAAGGACCAAAACCTCATTGGTCACAAGGTGCTCAAATTTAGTTCTTATATTCAAGTTCTTTTTTTTTTATGGTAAACTTATCTTGAAAATCAGGGCTGTATCGTGTGTCCCTTTCTTTTCTTCGTGCATATTCGCGCTGTCACCTCGATGATCCATGCTACGTTGATACATTTATATACATGAAAATACATGAAATTCACACTGGGAAGCATGGTGAATATAGTTTAACTGCTGCTTACAGCTCCGCAGTTTTGTTTTGTTCTGATTGGCTTATTGATTTGAGGCAGATGTTAATCGGCTGTTACATTTCTATGCAGCTATATACAAAAAAGAGAAGAAATAAATGTGGTTATCCAAAAAAACAAAGATTAACAAGTAAAGAAAAAGCTTATAGCCAATTAAAACTTCAAAAGAGGAAGTAACGGGTGCAGTTCACATTTCCATGAACCATTCACTCGTACAGACCTTTGTTCATGTTTACTGTATGGACATCATTTTTGTATATATAACGACACATCAGAAGCGCCTGTCTGTAGTCCAGTGTCCGCTAAGAAGTGCGCAGCGGTGAACACCTCGTTCTTTATCTTTGCGGGGCGGGCAGGTTCTGGACTCACCACGACGCGACGAGCCTGTACATGCTGTTCGAGTACGTCTCCGGAGGCGAGTTGTTCACGTACCTGCGCAACGCTGGTCGCTTCACGTCGGCCACGGGCGCCTTCTACGCGGCCGAGATCGTGCTCGCCCTGGAGTACCTGCACCGGCTGCACATCGTGTACCGGGACCTCAAGCCCGAGAACCTCCTGCTGGACAAGGAAGGGCACCTCAAGATCACCGACTTTGGCTTCGCCAAGAAGCTGCATGACAGGTCTTAGTCACTTCTTTCTTCTTTTGACAGAAATGGATGCTCCTATCTAAATGCCGACCAGCTTGCTGGAGTCCCTTATTCCCGCTCATACAACCTCAATCTGATAGTTTTTTTCTTTCTTTCTTTTGTCTCCTTATCTCATGGGTAGATGTAGTTGAGTGAACTTCCCTGCCTTTCCTGTGTCATTTTTTTTTCTCTTCGGCGACAGTGTCGCTACGTGGGAATCTCGCGTGTACTGAGGCTATTATGTACTTGCCCGCCTTTTGTCAATCAGCCAATCAGTGCGCGCTAGAAGCGCTATTTTGGCGATGACTCCCAAACTGATCGTCTCAGAATATGGCTCTGCAAAACCTGCAGTGTATTTATTTCGGGAGAGAGTTTCCATCGCCCTTTTTTGCAGACGAGAACCAAGAATACTCGCGTTCTGTCTTCTGGTTGCGCATCTGGCTGCATGTTCCGCATAGGCGTAATTTGAAACCGCCAGCTAGAGCAATACCCCGGTCACACGGAAAATATAATGGAATTTACAGCGCATATCATTCGTTTGTAATGTCGTTTGTTTGCTGTCACACGGGCAAACTAGTGCCATTTGATGAAAATGACATATTTGGTCGAATGAGTTCCCGGAACACATTCGTGTTTGATTTGGACCAAGTGAGTAGTCTCGACGCAAAGCACATGGCTGTTCACTTATGCACACGTAACATTTATAATTTGTAAGCATCTTATTTTTCCTAAATGAAGTTATTACTGGTTTGATGGCATAACAGCATGTGTAGAGTTTCTGAAAAAAAAAAAAAGCTTTTACAGCAGCTGGACGCCGGCCATGCTTCATTTGCGCTCTGTTGTCGTTGTTGCCTGTATCACGGATGCTGATCGTCCGATTGCACATGTTGTGGTGACCAAGGGGGGTGATTACACAAAATCCTGCGACCGTCTTGTTTTTGGGACCAGGAAGTCAGTCGTGCGCCCCGCCTCAGTTCACTGTACTCACGCGCGGTCATATTATCGTTGGCCATGTTAGTTTTCGAGTGTGTCGTGCAGCTGTAGAAAGTTGTGTAAAACGGCCACGTTTTATCCTTTTACCCATAACGCATGTTACGTGCATGTCTTAATCTATTTCTATTTCTCCCAAACTCACGTCTCAGGAGGGCTAAGGTCTTCTTCATCATTTCAAAATGACATTTGTTTTCGTCGTGTGACGGCACTAGGTTAAGTGAAATTAGGTCCGCTTAATGTCATTCGTTGTAAATGACGTTAGATTTGCCGTGTGATAGGAGTATAGGACGGGTTGCCTGCGCAAAATAGAAAGCGCCGATCTCGGAAAGTCTTCTATCTGGTCATTTGGAGAAAATGGCTGCACGCAGTCACGGGTGTGAGGCCGTTGCACCTGTGCGTCTTTACGCGTCCAGTCGCACATTTAAAAATGGGTGCAAGTATAGCAAGCTTTGCAACCGAGATCTTCTTTTAAAAAGAACAAATAATAATACTACGAATCCTCCAAGCCACTCTTTACTTCTTACTTCGTACCGCGTTAAGTAAAACATAAACTACAAGGACACCCATGCATGCCAACGCTCTCCATGCGTGCTTCTTTGTCGTCTGTGTTGTATTTCGTGCTTTGCAAGTCAATGCAAGATGACCCGGCTGTCAGTTCTCTTATCTTTTTCTCCTTCTGAAACGTCTCGCATGGTGCTTTGAATATGGCAGTTGCAAGAGTTTGTATAAAGTGGTGCCCATTGACAGACTGTCAAATCTTCACACGTTATGAAGCTGCATATAGCGGCTATTTGACATGGTGCGAGTGGATGTTTTCGCAGGAAACACAAAATTGGGACGCTTGTTGCGCCTTCTCTTCCCTAGCAATATTTACTGTCAAATCTTTTATCGATAATGGAAGTGAATATTTGCGTTAGCAGCAGAAGGTGTAGCCAGGAGAAGGGGAGGTGTCATCCCCAACTTCAAATTTTTCAATCTTCTTGTGTATACAAAAACACACACAAACTTATACGAGTGAACACACAAACGCACGCAATAACCTACATATATAGAATGGTGGAACCTTCCCCACCCACCCCGCCACTCCCCCGAAAAAGTACTGGTTGCGCCCCTGGCTAGCAGGAAACCTTACACGGCAAGCGCAAAACATAGCTTGCAGAACCAAGTGTGCTCTAGCTGTGTCAACACTGAAAACGTATCTATTTGTTGTTTGTTCTAAGAAGTAGTGATATTGGGATGATGGAACGGAAAAAGCAAAAGGCCCCGCTAACATATTGTGAAAGTCACAAATCCCGGAACGAAGGAACATCTCATTTCAAAGTGGCTTGCCATTTGCGATAAGTCTACGCGCACGCGATGCAAGATTTACGGGGGTCTTTCAGGCATTTTTAGTGTCTTTTTTTCAAAGTGGTGTATACTTCCTGTCTGCCTTGAAGAAAAAGCGCTGAGAGCGGGCGCATACCCGTGTTCTTACGAGCACTGAATATACTGAACGGTGTGTTTCGGAGCGACGAGTGGTCCTTTATGTATACTATGCCCCTGGGCTTTTCAAGCTGCAGAGCCGCGTGTTGCGTGGCACAGCTACACGGGAAAAGAAAAGGAGCCTTTTACTTGTGTAGCCACTTTGCGCTGGCGGCAACAGGCACCCTTCCTTGGTGCGCTCGCAGAGATTGGTGCCCACCGACTGCCGGGTATTTCGCTTGATGCAGTGCCACTTTGGAGATCTCGCTTCCTCAGCTCCTTGCGTCAGGCTGAAAGATTGTTTTTAGAGTGTAGATCATCCATAGTTCCCCTTTATGAGAATTCGCGCTGTGTTTTGCGGTAATGTCTTTGCTGAAGCACGTGTCATGCACCCCGGCGGCAAATTTTACTGATTTCGCTAAAACTCTTGAAATTCTAGAACTAGTTGATATGCGCTTTTTAGTTAGACACAGCGTAATTCTGGTAGTATACGATGCGAGGTCATTACTCCCTAGCGAGGCTCTGATTTGAGTGAGTTGAGTCATGGGGGAGTGTACAGCGTGAAAAGACAGGGACATACAAAAGGTAGCTGACGTGAGGCTGAATTTCGTTGTAGTCACACAACCGCCTCATAATTACGCACACGAAATGCTTCACCAGGAAAAGAAAATTTACGTTAACGTGACGCTTTCGCGCGCAATAATCGACATCACTGTGCGTGCGCCCTTCAACGGCACCGCGGCCACCCTCGGCAACCAAGGTCAAAGAAAGATAAAAATTAAAATAGTTTACTGCAGTAAAGTACACTTGTAAATCAGCGCTAGTTCACTGTGGCGTGTCGTCTCTTCGTCCCGATCTCTCTGGTCATTACCCTATGAGTGTTTTGTGTATTTTGCCCACATTCTCTTACGCCTAAAGTTGAGTGAAAAGCCGTACCCTTCTCCACCCCTACGCGTTTAACCCTCTCTGTCTCTGAGTAGTGTATCCCGCCTAACCTGACATGCAGAAAAAACTGTTACCCGAGCCCAAGAGAAACGCTCCGTTTTCTCCCTGCGGCGGCACCCGCCGAATTCGCTAATGGATTCCTTTAACCGATCATTCATTTCGGCCGCCGTGCATCGCAGCGACTGGTCAGCGATGACGATGGCCGTGGCACTGCGCGGAGGACTGAGGAGCCAGTCGCCCCCGCTGTGGCTGGTTGCCGAAGGGGATTCGGAGGAATCAATTAGGTGAATCCATCGCGACTGGGAAAAAAGACGAGGAAAGATTGATTGTAAACAGGGCGCCCTCCACTACGTATAGTGTGGTGTAATGGAACCTCTCTTTGCATTCTTTTTCCTTTGTACATGCGGCGAAAAAAAAAAAACAGGACGTGGACGCTGTGCGGCACGCCCGAGTACCTGGCACCCGAGATCATCCAGAGCAAAGGCCACAACCGTGCCGTCGACTGGTGGGCGCTGGGCGTTCTCATCTACGAGATGCTCGCTGGGTACGTACCCGCCTACGTGTCTTGCGTATATAGCATCCCTCTCTGTCAGCGCTTGAAAGAAGCTTAAACTTGAGGGCTCGCTTTCTTCTCTATTAGACGAACCAACAGACAATGATGCCAAGCAAAGCATAGAAGATGTTATGGGTAGTAATTGTAATGTGTGAAAGAAAAAAAAATGAACCCCGCCGGCACCAAGTAATCTCTTGGTCCACTTTTATTTCTTCACATTTACCTTACAAGTATTACCGATAACATGCCGCACACTTTGCTTGTCACCATTTGTCATCTCTCGGCGTTCTATTGATTCTCAGCCATGAATGTTTCGGGGACTCTTTATGGGCCGGCGGAAGTGATCGGGGACTCTTTGCTCTGTGATAATGTGCGGGTGTGGTCATAAATTAACACAACATGTAGCATGAAGCAGATACCCTTTTATTTCTCCGGGGCAAAAAAATATCAAGACAAGCGTGTCACGCCAGTTCGATTTCAGCAGCTTGTTAATAACCTGTGTGGTCTGCAGCCAAAGTCGACCTGTGTTTAGCTACGTTTGCTTTTGAAATACGCAAGTCTAAAAAATGTATGCTCGAGTGCATTTGTCGTAGAAAACTAACAAACGCTTTGCAAATATCTCGAGAAGGGGAAATATAAGCTTGCTTCGTTGCAAATAAAGAGTGTTAAAATGTGAAGTGTACTAAAAAATGGAAAGGCTCATTGTCATGGAATGGGACACAGTGTGCCTAATAGAAGTGTTTTTATTTTATTTCATGAGGATAGAACTTGTAGACCCCTAATACGAACTCCAATATGAGAACCACTGACATAGAGGTACCTGCAATTTTTACTGGAGAGAACTACGACGCTGTAAGCATTCAGCGACTGTGCGATTAAAGGGTAGTACATGGCTTTGTCTTCATCCTTCAGGCATTGAACACACTTGGGGCTTTTTTCTCTGTGCTGTTTTGACTTTTGATTCGGATAACAAAACGGCTTCTTTTAATCTTCGTGAGACGATTTTAATTGGTTTTAATTTTAATCCCAATTTTTTTTATTTTACCTCGTCTTGCCACACAACGGCTGCATGCCACTCGGAGCCGAAAAATCGAAGCTCAGGCAAGTACATGAACAGTACGGCCCACTGTTAAAGGGAACACGAAAATAAACACCGTCCATGTTGCTGGCCTCCAACAGCAAGTGGAGCCGAAAACAACCAGCACGCATGGAACTAGTCTCTCAAGAGGAGTTTGAACGGTCAGCCACCAGAAATTTTATGCAAATCTAAACAAGTATACTTTTGTAAGAGGGTGGAATTGCAACATGCAGCTGTTCCCTTTAGCAGTGAACTCGTCTGTACATTCCCATGATGGCTGAAGCGCCATGCGTTGCAGCTCTCGGAGACAGTATAATGTGCCACATTTCTTTGTTGTTGTTTTTTCTGGCCCATCCCTCTGTCCAAGCGTTGGGCAGGTGCAGCCTGGTTTTCCTCCCTGCCTTTCCTTTAACCTTCATTTTATGTTATCCCTTATGAGGCTTACCTGCGTGACGAAGCAGCAGCACTAATATCCATCGTGTTCAATCTACAACATTCACTCGAACGCAATCGGATCACAAAGCACGTAAGGTTACAACCGAACATAAGTGGAACGTGGTTGAAATTAAGTGGCGTAGTATGGTAGCACGGTTCCTAAGCTTGGTATGCAATTAGTGCTGTAACCACGCCTGCGTGGTATAAGTGGCTCCTTGAGGTATATTGATAAGTCTTGAAGTATCACAATTTTTTTCTTTTTAAATGATGTGATTAAACAGCTGTCAATAATTCATTCCTTCTGCTTCTCTTACAAGGCTTTGTAGCGACTTTGCGTAATTTTCTATCCACTGTGTGTCCTTATTAGTGCTCTGGAACACTTTTTTCAAGTAACCACGGGATGGATTCACTGAAATAGCTTATTTTCTCACGAGTTCAACTCTGCAAAAATTTAAGAACCCGTCCAGACCGAGTAAAATTACAAAAGTCTGTCGCGCGCTGCAATCGCATTCTCTCTTCTCTCGCCCCGACAAAAGCACTGGAGGCTAAGCAGGGAGGAATGGCATGGACAAAGTAAATACGTTACGCGCGCCTAGTGACCTTGAGCATATATTCCGTTTTTTTTTCGTCTTCGAATACTCGCTTTTTTCCAGCGTGATCGCGCGCTCACGCGTAGACGAATCACGGCCTCCCGCGGCCATCCCTGTAAAGACCGAGCTGGCCATGTTCAAATCAGCCAATGGCTGCTAGAAGGCCTTTCGAGCTTCCTTCGTTGTCTTTTGAGAGATAAGAAAGCAATTTTTAGCTGACTTTGACCATTTATTGCGAATTCCAGGCTGCGTGCTGTGCTATAAAATTTGACACGCATGTCCTTGGGAGCCTTTGCTACCGATCGGCCGTGTTTTCTGACCATGCTCAAAAAGTGTTGCAGGGCCCTTTCAAGCTGCTCGTCGTGGCGGCAAGTTTCTTTCTGGATGTTAACATGAAATAAGTACATGTTTAAGCCGGCAAATGCAAAAAAGTAGAGATGACGATATGATAGAAAGTTTCAGAATGGAGTACGCGAAACTTTGCGTTAGCGTCTGGCGCCACCGCGCATGCGTCGTACGCTATCATCTCGTGAGGAGAATAGCGTACGACGCATGATATCATATACACCATTAAATGGTGTAAATGGTGGGCGTAGGCAATGAACGGCATCTTTGTGTCCGTAGCTATATAAAACCACAAAGTTTCTCAAAATTAACTAAAGAGGACACTCGCGTTGCGGTAGTTCAGCCACCATGGGAATTATGTGTAGTACACAGATTTGCCTTGTCTTCGTGCTTGCGGCTTCGAACACAGTTGTGGATTTGTTTATTGCTGTGTTTTGGTTTTGTTTAGAATGAAGGAACGAACTGCTGTCAACTCCGTGAGCTGATTAGAATTGGTGAGCCTAAACGGGTCAAGGTAGTGAAGCGTAACTGGTTAACTTTGGCTGAACTTTGTGTGGCGGCAAAGCAAATCAAGGGCCCAAGAAGCCAAATGCAGCCAAAAGAACGAAGACGTACTAGACAAATTTGTGTACTACCCATCATTCCCATGTTGGCTGAAGCGCCGTGCGTTGAAGTTCTCACAGACACCGGCATCAGAGTTTCCTCTAGCAAGTATTGTAGGAAACTAAAAGCCTCACACTACAGTGAAACGACGCTAGAGCATAATGATTGTTTCACCTGTAATTTGGTCTATCTCAACTGTGACACAACAAATGTAGGTTACGTTTAACGAAAGAGTCTGTTTGTCTTGCTAGGCGGGGGGAAGGGACATGAAACAAAACCACACCACATCTACGGAGTGAATGATGATGAGTGGGCGAAGCTCAGGGGGACATCGTAAACCATCAATGTTCCATAAATCTTGTCCCGTCTATCATCATGTAAAGACAGCGAGCACACGCTGCAGCCGTCCAGCCGTTTTCTGAGCCCTCCGCTCCACCACCTTGTCTTCGCCGCTCATATGCTAGGCAGACTGCTGGTGAAAGAAGAAGCGCGCCAAAAGTGAACGCATTTTAACGCAAGAGCGAACGCGGTCTCTTGTCACACAAGGGCACGCATCGGAGTGGAGCGAGCGCCGCAGCGCCATGTAGTGAGCGCTCTGAGTACTAGTGGTGGCTACTACAGCGCGGTACTTATCTACGCCTTTTAAAGAGCTTCGCCCCTAAAACTGACAGCAGAGGTCTGTACGCGCAAACAGGTGAACACGAACTATGGTACAGGTGACTGCTTGTTTGCAACGTCGCTATTGAAGTTCCGTTGAAATTATTTTTTTTTGTGCATTCAGTGGAGGCCTGCTCAGTCGAGCGCATACAGCTGCATCTCACTGTTGCTCGTTTAGGCACCCTCCCTATTTGGACGCCAACCCGTTCGCCATCTACGAGAAGATTTTGGCCGGAAGAGTGGAGTGGTCAAAGTACATCGATCCCATCGCCAAGTAAGTCATTGCTTTTTTGTCGAACCAGGCAGTGCAATAATCAAAACAAATATAATCGAAATCATCAGAGAGCAAACTAGAAACGTAATTTAGCACTCTGTCAACGCACACCTAGCCGCCCTTTGTATGCACAGAAAAATTTGCGTGCCTCTGTGGTTTTGGTGTTTGTACATTATAAGGCAACTTTCACAATTACTTCAAGGTGCGAAAGAGAGATTTCAATTATAAGGTGCTTCTTGGTAAAACAAAGAAAGAAAGAGAGAAATGAGAGAGAAAGAGAGAGGAAAAGAAAGAAATAAAGAGAAAAGGAGAGAGAGAAAGAGAGGAAGATAGAAAGATAGAGAAAAAGAGGGAGAGAGAAGTGAGAGAGAGAAAGAGAGAGAAATAAAATGACACTGCTGTTTACTGCATAGAGTGAGGCTGTCTCCGCATAGACTACAAACCTAACTTCTTACATCGTATCAAGTTTATTGCTTTAACAATAAAATGTATGCTCTAGCCAAGTAAGGATCTACACTAAATCCACAAAAGAAAGCGTTGTGCCTAATCTTGTTGCATTGTGTTAAGCTTAGGCACTAAAGAACATTTAATATTACTAACGTGCACCTCAGTGCTAAGCTTGAAGTCTAGACTATGATGAGTACTAATTAAGTTTACGCTATACACATTTTTGCAGAGACCTGATAAAGAAGCTCTTGGTGAACGACCGGACGAGAAGACTTGGGAGCATGAGGGTAATTTTCTCACCCTTTGTGTCGCTACGCGTTTGCACTGCATGTTGAAGGGCTGTAGGCCAGCACACTCATTTTCAATGAAAGGAACTGATCTGTAATTAGGAGAACCTCCACTTACTTTCGTTAATAAACGCTAGGTAAATAAAGAAGTTATCAGCTTGCTAATTACAATTATTTGCGCTCTCTTTATGTACAAAACAAACCTCTTATTAATTAGCATGCATGTTACTGTGCTTAGACGGATACCTTTCTTCCAAGATTTGATGTTTGTGCATTCATTTCTCGAGACCCTACGACAGAGAAGAAAATCATTTGAAAGCTTCGGTTGTCTTCCGGATTGTGGCCAGGAGGGCTCGTTGGCACTTGCAAATATTTATTTCAAACAGAAGATACCTTCTGTGACCTGTTATTGCGATGTTTGGAGTAACAATGTTTATGTTGTGTTGTTCATAATTCAGCCTTCGTAGAGATGCGCCGTGGTAGGTTAGCGTCTACGATGCAGCTCTGGAAGTCGTGGGCTTGATTCGCAGTGATGACATCGCTTGGCAAGAACTTTATTTTGGTTCTGGGAAATTAGGAAACCACTCTAAAACACCCACGCTCACTCTGTCGCATTGCCCACGCATAGGTTTTCTAATGTCGCGGCCATAGGCCGGCAAGAATTGCGGAGTGACCCACTCATGAACTATATCGTGCGCTTCGGACTCACTCGGACTGAGCAACATTCTCCTGAGCCGGACTCGCCCATGGACCCACACTCACCAAAATATCACTCACGTGGACTCGGTCACACTCACGGCTTCATTATAGTCTGAGTGAGTCCGAGTGAGTCAACTTGTGCATCTGTTAGCCTAGAATTCGTTTTTACGCCTATGGTTTCAATGCTCTTTAACACCGATATCTCACGTAATTGGAGCTTTTCTTGACGCCTTTTGATATAGCACTTTAGAATACGAGTTATGAGTGCTTTCAAATGAGTAAAGACATTCTTTTTGAAAGAGATCACAACATCACATATAGTAAGACCTTCCCAAGAAGAGTTGGTGGGTCTGAAGTCAAGGCATCTTTTACGTAATTCACGCCTGAGATCAACAAATATTGAAACCGTCTATAAGCGATACTGCTTTGAAATATGAGTGAATAGACGTGATTATGAACCAGAATCCAAGTAAGACTGATAGTAATGCTGATGATGAGTCGATAGGGCTTGCTTCGGCCTTGTTTATATTGGAGCTAAATGCTAATACCCGCGTACCTTGATTAAGGTGCACCTTAATGTAGCCCTAACCACGGGCTGGTGTGCCGCACCTGGATAAGATCCCCTATCAAAGTTCCACTCTCTACCTCCCGGACTTGTGTTATTGCCTGAATACATCTTGTATAGGGGAGAAGCTCCTTATGCCGTGGGTCGTACGTCCCGTGTTGTCGTATAGTCGTCGTATACGCGTAGTAGCCAGTTGCATTGCATGTCAATAAAAACTGTGTCGCAGCATATCCATGGAGTGACTGATTATGAGTGAAGCGAGGCGTCCTCCTGTACGTCCGTCCGTCCGTGCGTCCATTTCGGGTGGTCTGGCCTCGTACTTCTGAACGAAGTTGAGCTTCTAGACGTCGGTGGACGAGGCACTGATGTTTTCCGATTCCTCGTTGGTCTTACGCACGCGCACTCGTATTACCACGAGGACGGACTGCGGGGAGCTTCACCCCACTCGTCATCATTCATATCTCGTGGATATGCTGTGATTTTTTAAATGCTTATCTGAAATAATGACTGCATATACTTGAACACATTGCAGAACGGTGCTGAAGACGTCAAGCGGCACAGATGGTTCAGAGGGACGAATTGGGATGACGTTCTCGAGAAGAAACTCAAGGTGAGCATGGAAATGTCTTTGCGTAGCAGAATGCACACGGCGGTGAGTTTCTCGCATTTCTGGGCGTCGAAGCATCAGTGACGATATGGAGGAAAAGAAAGGCGTTTAATTTAGGCTTCAATGCACTGCGAGTCAACATACTAAAATGCTTCTTTCGTCGAGTCAAGTGTGAAAATGCAATTTTCTGATAGACACGTGCAAGCGAGTCGAGGTGGCACTTTTTTAAGAAATAATAAAGTGCTAGAACATTTGGCTTTTGATAAGCAGCTCTATTAGATCCCGCTTCAGTAAACCAGAAAAGTTTAGAGAGGAAACACGTAAGTTTCCCGCGAATCACTTTACCCTCTACTCCTGTTTAGTTATGAAGCTGCTGCGCTTGTGGATGCGCATGTGGGTAGCCTCGTCTTTAAGATATAATATCGCTACTAAACCATTTCTTGTCTGCATCGTTGCGCAAGACTTTCACTTCGAATGTTACGATATAGACATAAAAACGCATTTACAGACAGCGTGTCGAACTGTCAATAGTGACAGACAGGATCCTTCTCGTAACAAAAATGTCTTGCGCGGTGTATCGATACTGCTACCGAAGTGCGTGAGCAAAGGGGGCGTTTCATGCAATGTCTTCAAACCTGAAGTTTATTTAACAGTGCCCCAAAAAACGTTTGCCGACCTACACAATCTTCATAGATTAACGTGTCAACAGGAGGTAGGAAGAACAAGAGAGAAGGCGGGGAGGTTAACCAGGCACATGCCCAGTTTTCTATCCTACGGAGAATGTCAAAGGGGAGTATAAAGGGGAGAGAGAGAAAAGAAGGCGAAGAGAAGAGAAAACTGTAAGTAAATAAAAAGTCGGGGCCCTCTTGCGCTTCCTGAGGATGTGAAGCGTGTCAACAGAATAGGTAACAGTTTACCTAGAAGCTGGAGAACATAGTGCAGAGTGAACCATTTTCATGTTCTATTGCTTTGAAATGTAGCGAATACGGCGCGGTGTCAGCTCTGCTAACACGTATAGATATTTGATGGGAGATGAGCACATATCGACGAGCTTCTTTGACTAACTTTGGTCTCCTTTTCTCTCTTCCAAACGTTCCTTCCTTTCTGTCTTGCTCACTGCACGGGACATGGTCTAACACCCACTTCTACCAAACAACTGCACGTGGCCGTGGGGTCTCTACTCTCAAAATGCCTGGCCCCCTGCACCGATCGCGCACGGCCTTCCACCACCTCGACGCAGCCGCCCATAGTGCCCAAAGTGTCACACGACGGGGACACCGGCAATTTCGACGACTACCCGGAACGGGACACCCTCATGAAGCGGCCCACTTCGTCCTGCTCGTCGGTCAGCGAAAAGGACGCCGACACGTTCGACGACTTCTGAAGAGCGAATCACTAATTCGCAATCAAGCCCACGTTGTGGAAGCTGGTGCGAGCCTTGTTAACTCCTTCCGGGCACCGCTACGGAGGAAAAACCTTGACTCGGAGGAAAACCTATAGTGGCCTGAGAGACTCAACGGGGCAAGGTGGTGGTCACTTCACGTAGTCACTCACCAAGACAACATGCGGCCGCCTCTAGCACACCGACGCATTACGTCCCGCATCGCAGTGGTTGAGCACGAACTTGTAGCCGCGCTCCGAGACGCCGATATCTACAGCTGCCTGTCACGGCTGTGCTGTGGTTCGCGTGGCTGTAGTGCACAAGTCTTCGCTGCTCTCGCTAGACGAAAGTGGCCGTAGTGAAGAACCGTTGCTGTTACGCTCGCATTGATGTAACATCGTGTTTTGTTGTTGTTTTCTGTCTCTACTTTCACATCTTTCTCGTCTTCTCAGATGAGGCCCGATGACACTGTCATGTTATCGTGCTATGCTATTGGCACAGTGTTAAAAAACTTGATCACTAATTACAGACAAGTGCTTTACACATGAGCAGCCACTTCGTTTTGGCCACACTGATGTTTGCACAAACATTGGTATTTTCTTACTTTATTCTGCATAGGGTCATTTTCTCACTTGACCAGTGACTGACCGCTGTCAGGTATGATGTAGGTCGAGCTTGTAAGCCGCTGCAGTGGTTAAGCTGGATAGTGAAAAGTTACGTCCTTTGATGACGACGAAGCAATTACTGCGGTGTGACATTCAAAAAGAGCTTGGAGAAGTTGGCTGTGTGGCAAAAATATCTCAGATGCTCATGTTGTTCTAGTCACTGAAGGTTTAAATTCTGTCCTCTAGTCTGTATAGCGCTGTTAAATGTTTTTCGGAGCAGTGTTATAATCCCGAATATGTAACTGAAGGCTCTGTTGTAGACTTATTTGTGAACTCGTGCAAATGCTTTGCGAGTCATGATCACAGGGCTTTATTGTGCATGGTGATGAGCGCGTCGTTAACTTAGTTTCCCAAGCAAAGTTCTGGTCAGTTTACATACAGCCTTGCCTTGCTTCTCTATCGTTTGATTAGCTAACCATGTTGGACAACTACGATCACACCTCAGAAAGGGGCTGTTCCAGCAACAATAATCTCAGAAGGTTTTGCAGCCAGCAGGCTACAAAACTTTAAGCAGGCTCAGTATGGTTTGGCTGTGGTACATGCTGAGAAGCGTTTCTTTACTAGTGTAGCGAAAAATGTGTCCCTCACATTAAAAGCGGTCATAAGATACATTGCAAGGGACCATGACAGGCGCAAAAAAGAAAAAAAAGGATGAGATAGAGTTCAAAAGTGTTGTGGCTCGGGCGAGTTGGTTATCCATGAACTTAGCTTCTAATAGCGCGGTACATATGAAAAGGAAAGAGGAAAGAATACAGAGACGTCAAGACAGGTAGCGCCTACCTGTCTTGACGTCTCTGTATTCTTTCCTCTTTCCTTTTCATATGTACCGCGCTATTAGAAGCTAGGATGAGATAGACAAAAGTTGGATTTTCTTTTATTGTCGAACACTAAATGTGCCGCTTACTAGTGTCAATATTTTTTTTTAGCATAGGTGTAATTCATGAGGCATTCTCGCAAGGCATTATTACGAATATTAATGCTTTATTTCAGGTCAGTAGGACGCAACAGTTTAGAAGTTCTTCATTTTTTTACCTTTTTTTTGTTTACAGAGAAGCCTATGCCAAGAAAATAAAACGTGCTATAAAAAAGTGGTTAATCTTAGGAAATTTCAATTTCACAGCCATCGCATCTGCGTTTGCGCGATACATGCATATTGTCTCGTTTATGAAGACATTCACAAAGCGATGGTTACACATCAAATTTTTGCTCGGTAGCCATTCTTTCAGACGGGCTGACTTCGACGAGCTTTCTGTGGGCATTTACACGGAGCTATAGGCGTAACGAAACAATGTTTTTAGCGCACGCTAGCGTGCCACTGATAAAAACAGGGTGATATAAGGCATACTGGCTGCTATTTTTGTATTCATCGGAACGAGGCGCACTTCACTCAGATGACTTATTAGAAGAATGTGGCACAACTAATAACCGATACACATGGTGTGACTGGTGGCCTTTTCACCTCGTGTGCACGTGCCATTTGAAATAAGCAATCATTCACTCGGGAGTTGTGACTACGACAAGCTCATTAACTGGACACACATAAGGTTGAGTCCAGGGAGGCCAGCCTAACGGGTACATCTCTTGCGCATGGCAAATGCAGGTTTGTATGCGAAGCAGCCGATGAAACATTTAACTCTGTGGAAAAGATTGCCAGCAAATTTTTTTCCATAGTTTTTGGGCCTGGAAAAACGTCAGCTCGTTGACTGAGCAAAAGTTGATCAGCTGCTTTTTTTTTCTCTCGCGTGAGTAAGAACAAAGAAAATGCAATCTCGATTATTACGATGCCGGATTATTCATTGATTCATTATTAACAGGAGGATTGGTTGATTTGGTGGCGCTTCGAATGAAGGCGAGTTAGACGCAGTTACCTTATTGTCACGTGGGCGTTACACATAAAACGTTGTAACGAGAAGATTTACACCGAAATGTCTAAATAGGTTAGTTTCACGTTTTTTTTTTTAAGATGAAGGAGACATCTTCATCGACGAGTACGCAAATCAACTTCTGGAAGCAGCGAGTAAGTGTGAGTTTATTTATAAATCCACGTGACAAATACACGAAAAACACATTGTACACGTGGTTTGGTGCGAAGGAGAAAAAAAGCTGCGTGTCGCAGTTTGACTAGCCTCTCCACCCAGGAAAAAAGTTCAAAGTTACAAAATACAAATTATTACAGGCAGTGAAAAGCAGCAATATCAAAAGAATGTGCATGTGGTTCATGACAGCAAGTAATGAAATAGGAACTCTGAATTGCAAGTAGACGTAACGATAGAATAGTTGAACTAAGGGCAAAGTTTATCCCTGTGTTGGCATAACACCTCTATTCGCTATCAAAAATTGCGTGGATGCAGTGCTTTAGCTTATTTTAAGCTTCATATATAGTTCAATACGAGGTTAGAGTTATGGTATACGGGCTAACTGGCCCTTAAATTTTGTTTGGCTTCATCAGGGCACAGTTTGCGATGGGAGCTGCCGTTTTCCTCATCACATAATCACCGAAGTGGCGCTTCCTTGCCTTTCGCGAGAAGAACCAATTACCTGAACATTCAATAGTGTATTTGTGAAGCGTAGACGGACAATCGTACTCGAACAACGGAACATATACGGAGGAATATAATCACTAAGTCTTTCTTTATCCACAGGGTGTAAGAGGTGCATTGTGCTGCATGCAGTTCTACCCAAAGAAAAAGGCGGAAAAGATAGACAGGGAGCGTTTCGGGTTAGCTACTCTGCGATGAGTTTAAGAAAAGGGGTGGGGAAGGGAGTGCGAAATACGCAGCAGAAACCACAGTGCTGAGAGTGATCAGGTATAGCATTGATGTGCACGTCTCTGATTTTCTCGGTACATCTTAAAGATTGTGCTTCTACGCCAATCCAGAACATATCGTAATATTGCTGTAAGAGGTTGCTAGGTGACATCAACTCTGATTGAAATCGTTAGGTCTGTGCTGCGCGGCCTTGATGCCAGGCATTCAATGTTTTATAGCTTTTTAGCATGTTTGGTTTGCATTCGACGCGAAGGCGGCAGCAACTAAGCGCATGTTATGCTTTTGTGACGTCATTTACACCGGCACGTACGGCTTCGCTAAGCGTTGTCTGTTGTGTTTCTGGTCAAATTTTTAAAGTACTAAACGTTTCCAAGGTTGAAGGCGCATAAACATAAAGCAGTGCGGTTGAGCCATCTGTAGTGCGAGAAAAAAAGAGGGGGAGGGGGCTTTGTTCAAGGCATCTCTTATATACGAATACTGTGGTTAAGAACAAAAATACGTTATGTATATGAATTCTGCAACAGGAACCGTTTTCGCGACGCCTTTTTCCGTAAGTGTCCTTTGCTATTGGCTGTTTACCTTCGTTAATAATACGCTCGACGTTTGGATGAAGTAAATATTTTTCGTATGAGCAAATCATCCGTTCGTGAGAGATCTTTCTGAATAAGGCCCTGAAACCACGGGATCTTCTGTGGACAAAAAAAAAAAACGCTATAAGTTCTACTGTTGATGTGCCTTTGGTACCTGCTTATCATCCAGGCGACAATCCATTTTCACAGTTGGCGTCCTATAACCATGAAGTAATGACACACATGCACAAAAACTGACATCGCCAGCACTGTATGAAGACGTAAGTGAAAGAAGCTTTCTACTGCATATAAAAAGTGTACATACTAAAAAAAACTTGTGTGTATAAAGATGAGTAAAAGAAAGCTTTGGAATGCCAATTCAGATTGATTGTGAAATGTGATCCTAAAGTGTGTGGACATCGAAGCCTACTCGATCGGCACTTCTTTCAATACACAATTTAAGTGCTGGAAAAGAGAGCATATGTCACTACTTACGGTAGCTAATAGATTGCCTAAGATGAGCGAGTATTCCAGATAGCAAGAAAAGTAACTACCGAAGTTGAGCGCAAAAGCGCTTACTCTGCAATGCCTACTTTGTGTGCAAAGCTTTCCTTGCTCTGTGTATACAGTAACGGGAGGATCAGAAGATTCGCGGCAACGGACGTAACTGTTGTGTACTGTATTTCTTTTTTACAGAGATGCACTTGGCGCCAGTCACTTACTTGGTGTAAACATGTAACGTATATACATAATTATAGCTGTGAGCTTCGTTTTGTTTCAATGCTATGTTTATGTGGAAAGTAGTCGTTTGTTCAGTTACTTTTCGGAGAATACGAGATTACGTGGAAATAAAAGTACCGCCCCCTTTGCGGAAGACGAACAACGATGGTTTTGTTGAATGTTGTATCTCTTGCCTAACTGCTGCGATCTTTATTTCGATGCCTTGTCGTAGCACATCCTTTTTCAAGAAGTCCTACTGGTGCAGTGGTATTGACAACGCCAAATAAAGTAATGAAAACGACGTATTCCTTCCAAAGGAAGGATGTCGCTTGATCGGGCAAAATCGCAGAACAAACTTGAAAGCACTTTGTAACCGTATAACCGATATGCAAGATTCGTTCTTTATCTTTTTTTTTTGCTTTCTTGGAGCATGTGACTGCTAGCACTGGGTGACGAGTTGCCCGACCAAGTCTGCAATGGTACGTTTACCTGCCTTCACTTTACCTTTTTTTCACTTTACATCCGGAAATTTCCTTTGCATGTTATGCACTTCGTACGACTAACTAATGCTTTATTCTAGGTCATGGTCTTGAAACATAAGGATCTCTGCATATATACAGATCTGGTCAAATAACCTAGAAATACGATCATCCTAAGTACAGCGAAGCGTAAAACTGTACTACGGTGACTGAGCAGCGAAGATGGTTGCCTGCTTCCTAGTGGCTTCAGTCTTCACGCAAAGCGCACGTTGAAGATGCAAAGCACCTTAGGGCCCAGCTTAGTCCGCCACGCTACACGATATTAAAACTGAACACCTGTTGATCGAAAAACGAAAACGTGTGTTTAAATAAGAAAACGACCTTACGTGGAAATCGGTAAAGTATATACCACAGCGAAGACGTGCTAAGGATTTCCTTTTCAGGGTGGGCAATGGTTCGTCGCAGCGCCCCCTTCCCTGATACGTCAATGTATGAGGCAGATTTTGCGCCCCCTTCTTAGGCGACTTGAGAAGAAGCCCCCCCCCCCCCCTTCCCCAATCGCCAATCTCGCACGCCTGTGTAAAACCGCATAGTACATGATCACCGGCGACGCCCATCTGTCCGCTCGTCTTTTGTCGGCGACTTTAACGTATACACTATGCAACTTAGGGCCTAGCTTCATCATTAACTTCGTGGAGATGCGTGGAGTTTTTTTTTCCTTCTTACTGTGCCTTTCGGGCAGGGACGTAGCAAGAAATTTTTTTTTCGGGTGGGGCGGGGAAGGTAACGCATGTTCGTGCATGCGCTTGTATATGTGCACAAGCAAAACTGAAAATTTTCGGGTGGGGGGTTGAACCCACCCAATTAGGCCCCCTTGGCTATGCCCCTGCTTTCGGACAATAGATGGAAAAGTTGCTGCATATACGGGGAAAGGGTAAGGCATAAATTACTATAAGCAAATAAAAAACACTATGGACCATCGCTCCGAAAGAAACCCTGATGGGCTGCAAAGTAGCAGCGTTGCGCACGGCATCGACCCGGTTGAAACGGGCGTCGACGCGTGTGATGCAACAACGGTTTGAAGAGTTTGTTTGAAACGCAAAGGTGCGGGAGGTGGGACGCGTTCAAGACGCTTGCGCTCGGCCTCTTTGGCACGCGTCTCATTAGTGTTACCAGCGCCGTCTGTATTCTCTAACGCAATCGGTGTTCTTGACTCGCATCTCGTAGGTGTCACTGGTCTTCAACTGTCTATGCTTGCGATCGGCTTCCCTAGCTCGTACCTCGTCGGTGGGGACGTCGCCATTCGCGAACGCGATTGGCTCCGCGAACCCCCGCAACGCCGGCGACAGCCAGGAAAGCTACACGCACACTAGCAGGAAGCACACCAAGCGGGAAGCATGGCAAGAAGCGGCGTGCTGCCCACATTCTCGCCGACAGATAGAGAGAGTTGGCGCGGATGAGATGATGCTCACGTGAGGAGTGGGCTCGAGCGTTGCGAGCGGTGGAGATGGTGAAGCGAGAGAGAGCTGAAACGCGGTGAGCGCGTGGCAGGCGAGGGAGAAAGACGCCACCGCGCATTGCTGGGAGGGCGTGAGCTACTCGGCACCGCTCCAACACCTGCGGCGAGGGGAACGGTGTGAACGGAGGGACAGCGTTACACAAGCTACTCAAAGAGCTGCTTCGCAGGTAATAACCTACTATACGAGCCAAAAAAAAAAACGCTATAGTACGGCCGAATGTGATTGAAAGTTAACGATGTCTCAATAACGTTGCTGTGATGTAGGCAATGAAGTCTCTAAATCAAGTCAGTAAGTAACCGCTTTCAGCGGATGAGGCGCCAACTTGAAATAATTTCTACCCTATTTAACCCATGCCCCACGTATTTTCAGGTTTCAACAAGGAGTGTCGCTGCAACGGCCGCCATTGCCTTGAAGAGTTTAAGCGGGCCTCAGAGACTCCCAGCAATTTTTTGATTTCTTCAAGCCACGACCTTTTCCTTCTCTCATTGTTAGTGACGCTTATAGGAACAAACGATATATATTACTCGGTTACAATCAAGAAAATGTTCACGGAGTGAATCCACGGAGCATATCCATGGAGTGAATGATGATGAGTAAGGCGAAGCGTCCGTCAGCACGTTTGTAGTTCCGTGTGTCCATCCGTCCGTTCGTTCTTACTTCTGTCCGTCCGCGCGACCATCCGTGCGTCCATTCATGCGTTCGTCTGTCTGTAAATGCGTCCGTCCGTGAGTCCGTCCATCCAACTGTCTGTTTGTCTATTTGTCCACGCGTCTCGTATTTCTCCACGCGTCTCATATTTCTCCACAGCTACGCGTCTATCCACCCGTAGAGGGAAATGTAGGCCCGTGTGCTCAGATTTGGGTGCACGTTAAAGAACCCCTGGAGGTTGAAATTTCCGGAGCCCTCCACTACGGCATCTCTCATAATCAAATGGCGGTTTTGGGACGTTAAATCCCACATATCAATCAATCTATTCATCCGTCCATCCATCTGCTAGTCTGTCTGTCCGTGCGTCTGTGCATCCATCTAGTGAACACTCCAAGTACCGCCATCTCTCATCTCGCATTCCCTGTGTGTGGCACATACCCGCTCTAGAGCGGGTATGTGCCACCGATGGCTACGTACTACATACATACATACATACATACATACATACATACATACATACATACATACATACATACATACATACATACATACATACATACATACATACATACATACATACATACATACATACATACAAGGTATGGACAGACCCACGCCTTAAGGAACTTCGCCCCTAAAAGTTGCCAGCTCCGACCAGAACCATTGCTGACCCTACCACGGGGAAATCGGATAAACGACGCTCCATCTAAAGACGATAACTCATTTTTGTGACGTCAGGCCCTCCTCGACAGTTCCAGATAGTTGACGTTCTCCTACTACGCACGTTTGCGTCGCCTATTTTTGGTCGGAAACGAAATGAAGAGGCACAAAGGAAGGGCAGTTTTCAGACACTGTGCTGGGGTAAGCGGAATAAAAGATGACAAGTAAGAGATGTTAAAGGGGCCCTGAAACACGTTTTCAAGGAACCATGCAATGGATTCACTAAAAGAGCTTATTGCCTCCCGAATTCAACGCCGCAAAAATTTTAAGAATCTGTCCAGTACCAGCAGAGCTACAAAGATTTGTAGCACGCTTCAATCGCTTTCTCTCTTCTCTCGTCCCAGTGAAAGAGCTGGAGGCTAAACAGGGAGGGATGGCAGGGGCAAAGAAAACACGGTACGCACGCTTCGTCACCTTGAGCACTTTTTCTTTTTTTTTCTTCGAATACGTGACTTTTTCCGTGCAATCGTAAGCGTAGGCATGTCGCGGCCTCTCGCGGCGATCCCTGTAACGACCGAGCGCCCCATGTTGAAACCAGCCAATGGCTGACAGATGGCCTTCTACGCGCGATTTTAGCTCCTTTCGGGATTTCTCGAGAGAAGACACAGCAATTTTTAGCTGACTTCAATAATTTATTGTGAATTCCAGACAGCATGCTGCGCTATAGTATTTGGCTCGTGTGTTTTCGGGAGCCTCTACTTCGATCTGCGGCGTTTTCTGATGTTGCTCAAAAAGTGTTGCAGGGACCCTTTAAGAAAAAAAAACATACGATAGACGACGCCACTTACTTCTCTGAAGCCACTTGCCCTCAAGAAGTGCGACAACGTTCTAAATGCATTGCGTGCCGAAGACGCTCTCGGCCACTGTCCTAAGACACCTTCTTAGGACAGTGGCCTGTCTAGAACTTCTGAAAGTTTTTTTTCTAGGTGCCCTGAAACTAGGGCACTCACAGAGAATATGGGCAATTGTCTCCTCGCAGCCACTGTCCTGCATCATTTCGTCAGGCATTTTGACGTCGCTGCTCACTGAAAGGTAATGTTATAGGTAGTAACGACAAACTTCTTCATGTACGTAGTGTTTACATGAGCCGAGGAAACGTACTTAAAGTACGACTGCCTTTGACCGGTTGAGCGCATTTGCGCCGCGATTGTGTAGGTGGAGCTGAAATGTTTTATGAATTATAGCCGAGTAAGTGAAACAGTTTCCAATAGTTCTAAAACATATTCAGCGCAGCAGACAGAGAAGTAAAAGAGATGGCGCCACAATGCGATAACTTCAGCAACAATATTTTCAGGAAAGGTCAGCCTATTCATCCATGCACAGTGGTGCTGCATCAGTTCAATCACTTGTCAAACGTAAAGGCTGTCTCCTCATCTAGCAGGTCAGTTGATAGGGCACTAAAGGACATTACCTCCATCTGTCAGATATATCGAGACCGCCGTTTCGATTGGTAAATGATTGAACGTATGTGGTACCACTGTGCGTGGATGAATAGGTCGATGTTTCTTGGAAATAAAGTTGCTGATGTCAGCACATTGGGGTCTCGTCTCTCTCGGGTTCTTTGTCGGCCGGCACTGAATATATTTTCGAATTCAGTTTACGAACACGCCCGAAAAATGGCAATGTTTCCAAGAAGCATGTGCTTGTTTACATCGGCTCCTTTGCAGCCCCCCATCGTGCCGCGGGTGGCCCATGATGGAGACACCCGCTACTTCGACCGCTGCCCGGAGAGCAAAGTGGTACCAAGCGAGCACGGACTGACGCCGAAAGAGCTGGCTCTCTTCGATGACTTCTGACTCGCGCCTCTACAGAGTGTACCAAACGTCGCTCACGCGTCAAAAACAGAGTTCACTTGTATACAAATGAAATGTGCTTTTTGCATCGTTAACCTTTTCAGCTCGGATGCCAGGAGACTGTCTGCTTTGTCTAACCTTTGCGCATCATCCAGCGTCTGCAGAAGTCGACATCCGTGCTTGCCGCTTAGAAGGCAATCACGTGGGCCTTATAAGTATTATCTATACGTTGGTATTATTTGATTTACACATCGATCAGGCAATATTATGTCAATCAGAAAACAATGGAGCGAATATATAAGTCAAAGTACGTCATAAAACAAATGCACAATCTGCGAATAATGTGAAAATTCTGTACGCATCTTTTTTTTAAAGGCCCATACACCCTAAAATAGCTAGGTATTCGAAGCTACGCTGAAATGGTTTCGGGTATGTGAAAATCCTCAGAGTGACTTATAATATCGGCATCTTTTGACCTGGTCAGTGAGTGCGAGCTTCACATAAATCGCTGCAAATGGCGTGGGTGGGTGTGGTAGTGGTTAGATTAGGAAGAAGGCGCCTATAATTTCTGCAGCCCGGTAAGGAGCATGGCGCAGCACCTGCAAATGGCGTCGATATAGTCATACTACATATACTTATAAATGTAATGAAAAGGGGCATTTTCCAGAGCCAATAAACGCATACTATTTGGATAAGACTTTTTTTATTGATCACACATGTGAACAACCGGATGAGCACGAAAGCCTTGGCTGCTAGCCATCGCTACGAGACACATTTAGATAGTTTATAAAAATATTCGTGGCATATCCACGGAGTGAATGATAATGAGTGGGGCGAAGCGTCCGTTCGTCCATCCGTCCATCTGTGTCGGTCCGTCCACCCGCCCAATCCTATCACACTAGCGAGCTCATCATAAAACTAGGCGGTCACGTACCAGGGATGAACAGACCCACGACTTCAGGATCTTCGCCCCTAAAATGCACAACCTTTCAGTGATTACCCAGTCGGTGCAACTTGAAAATATGTAACGAGCTAAGACACGTGAACTTGTTACAATCTCGCATAGAGCAGCAAGCAGCTAGTGCTTCTCAGTGAAATCATGAGATGGCATTGAAAGCTCAGCTCTCGCAAGTCCGCCCGAAACTAGATAGACGGGAACGGTGCATAAATTTGTGGTTATCGTGTATAAAGTTTTATCGAATCACACGCATGGACAAAATATATTTATCTAGTCGCCTATACGTCTGGGTGCTCTAGTGGTTGCCTCCTTAGCTTGGTTAGACCAATATCAGTATGCGAAGGTAAGAAGGTTTGACGAATATGTCTGGATGGTAGTGATATCCATAACGGGAAAATCCCGTCGCGTAAGCCGTCAAACCTTTTCCTCAAGACACTTGTGGCACGTGCCCGTGTACCACGGGCTGCGCTATGCGCCACAGGCGATTTACACTTACCCAGGCATGGCGAAAACACACATCAGTAAATTAAACGCGAGAACTTGAAGCAAAACTAGCATCGGCAGCGTTGACACTAAGAATGCAAAAATTAATCGGTGCCTCTGCCAGGGGCGTAGCCAGGGGGTGGCACACTTACCCGTGCCCCCGCCACAACTCAAAATAGGAAACAAATCATCATTTCAAGGTAGAGTTACTGTATAAGGTATATACAGTATCTCTAGGCGACGCGTGCTCATTGCGCCATCTCACTGGTAATGCTGAAAACACGATAGCTCCCCCTAGGTGGCCTTCGCCAGCGGCAAGTGGCAGATACAAATAGCTTGCCGTTTTGACGCTGACGGATGTGCTCTTTCGTGGTTGAGTGGCTAACGCCTCGCACTCACAATTCAAAGGTGAGACGTTCGATTCGGCGCGCCGGTGTCTTTTTCTGTATTACTTGCCTCTCTTGAGTTTTAATATGTGTACATATGTAGGCTCAACTTCTATCTGACGTCACACCATGCAAGGAAGGTTATACTGCACGTTTATAATAAAGTTTTCAGAACAAGGCTCTTATCACCCCTGATAAGGCTAAACTTTTGTCTGACGTCACACCATGCAATGAAGAATATACTTTAGGTTTATATTGAAGTCTCCTAAGCTGAAGCTTCCCTTGATACGCTGGCTTTCCCGCAATGCATGTAAAAAAAGCCGCCGAAAGAGTTGAGGTTGTTATCAACACTAATAAGGCTCAACTTTTGTCTGACGTCACCCCGTGCAAAGAAGGTTATACTTAATGTTTATATTAGAGTCTCCCGAGCATAAGCTTCTCCTTAAGCATTGGCTTTCCCGCAATGCATGTCAAAAAAGCAGCTGAAAACGTGGAGGCTCTCATCAACCTTGATAAGACACAACTATTGTCTGACGGCACACCAGGCAACGAAGGGTATACTGTACGTTCACATTAAAGTCTCCTGAGCTGAAGCTTTCCTAATGCGTTGGCTTCCTCGCAATGCATGTCAGAAAAGCAGCCGAAAAAGTTGACGCCCTTATCACCCCTTATAAGGCTCAATTTTTGTCTGACCTCACAATCTGCAACGAAGGATATACTGTACGTTCGTAACAAAGTCTCGCCAGCTGAAGCTGTCCCTGACGCGTTGGCTTTTCTTTCGATGCATGCACTTGTGTCTGACGTCACACCGTACAACGAAGGATATACTGTACGTTCACATTAATGTCTCCCGAGCTGAAACTTCACCTGACGCGTTGGCTTTCTAGCAATGCATGTCAAAAAGCAGCTGAAAAAGTTGAGGTCCTTATCAGCCCTGATAAGAGTAAACTTTTGTCTGACATTACCGTGCAACGAATTATATACTGTACGTTTATATTAAAATCTCCGGAGCCTAAGCTTCCCTAATGCATTGACTTTCCAGCAATGCCGGTCAAAAAGCAGCCGAAAAAGTTTAGGCCCTTATCACCCCTGATAAGGCTGAACTTTTGTCTGACATCACACTGTGCAACGAATGTTATACTGTGCATTTATACTAGACTTCCGAGCTGAAGCTTCCCCTAATGCGTTGGCTTTCCCGCTATGCACGTCAAAACGCAACAGAAAAAGTTGAGGTCCTTATCACCCTGATAAGGCTCAACATTTGTCTGACGTCACACCATGTGACGAAGGATATACTGTACGTTCGTAATATAGTCTCCCGAGCTGAAGCTTCCCCTGATGCGTTTGCTTTCCCGCGATGCACGTCAAAACGCAATGGAAAAAGTTGAGGTCCTTATCACCCTGATAAGGCTCAACATTTGTCTGACGTCACACCATGCCACAAAGGATATACTGTACCTTCGTAATATAGTCTCCCGAGCTGAAGCTTCCCCTGATGCGTTGGTTTCCCACAATGTATGTCAAAAAAGCAGCTGAAAAATTTGAGGCCCTTATCACCCATGATAAGGCTTAACATTTGTCTGGCGTCACACCGTGCAACGAATGTTATACTGCACGTTTATATTAGTCTCCCGAGCTGAAGCTTCCCCTGATACGTTGGCTTTCTCGCATGCATGTCAATAAACAGCTGGAAAAGTTAAGGCTCTTATCAGCCCTGATAAGGCTAAAATTTTGTCTGACGTCACACCATACAACGAAGGATATACTGTACGTCCACATTAATGTCTCCCGAGCTGAAACTTACCCTGACGCGTTGGCTTTCCAGCAATGCATGTGGAAAAGCAGCCGTAAAAAATGAGGTCCTTATCACCCCTGATAAAGCTCAACTTTTGTCTGACGTCACACCATGCAAGGAAGGTTATGCTGTGCGTTCATATTAAAGTCTTCTGAGCTGAAACTTACCCTGACGCGTTGGCTTTCCAGCAATGCATGTCAAAAAAGCAGCCGAAAAAGTAGAGGCCCTCATCAACCCTGATAAGGCTGAACTTTTGTCTGACGTCACACCGTACAACGAAGGATATACTGTACGTTCATAATAAAGTCTCCCGAGCTGAAGGTTCCCCTGATGCGTTAGCTCTGCCGCAATGCATGTCAATAAACAGCCGGAAAAGTTAAGGCTCTTATCAGTCCTGATAAAGCTAAACTTTTGTCTGACGTCCACCGTACAACGAAGGATATACTGTACGTTCACATTAATGTCTCCCGAGCTGAAACTGCACGTTCATAATGAAGTCTCCCGAGCTGAAGCTTCCCCCGAGCTGAAGCTTCCCCTGATGCTTTGGCTTTCTCATAATGCATGTCAAAAAAGCAGCTAGAATAGTTGAGGCCCTTATCACCCATGATAAGGCTCAACATTTGTCTGACGTCACACCATGCAACGAAGGATGTACTGTACGTTCATATTAAAGTCTTTCAAGCGTAAGCTTCCCCTGATGCATTGGCTTTCCCGCAATGCATGTCAAAGAAGCAACCGAAAAGGATGATGCCCTTATCACCCCTGATAAGGCTCTACTTTTGTCTGACGTCACACCGTGCAACGAAGAATATATTCTTCGCTGCGCAGTGATAAGGTCATCAACTTTTACGACTGCTTTTTTTTACATGCATTGCGAAAAAACAAGCGATCAGGGTAAGTTTCATCTCTGTAGGCCCTAATATAAAAACAGAGTATATCTTTCGTTGTAAGTTTTGACGTCACACAAAAGTTGAGCCTTATCAGGGCACTAACTTTTTCGACTGATTTTCTACATGCATTGAGGGAAAGCAAACTCAAAATGGAGAGCTTCAGGTCGGGAAGCTCCAATATGAACGTAGAGTAAGTCTATCCTTCATTGCGTGTTGTTAGAGAGAAAACTTGAGGCTTATCAGGTATTATAAGAGCCCACACTTTTTCGCCCCAAAGCAACAGCGGAAGCTTCTGCTCGGGAAAGTTTTATGCGCACAGGAGGTCCGTTTTTGCACAGTGCGACATCACACTGATGTTGAGCCACAATCAAAGAGTTTCTTTTAATTAATTTCACGCCTATTAATCACCTCCAGCCTGTAGTTTCTTACCTTGGGACATATCCTGCATATTTACCTGCACTGTATTACCCGCTTTTTACTCAACTAATAAAGATTAATTGATGACTTGATTTCTTGCACTACTCAAAAAGGTGACAGCTTCTATATACATCAATGGTAGAAGCCGCCTTGTCTGTCCATTCATCCACCTCTCTGGAACGTAACACAAACCGCACTGAAGAAACATATATAGAAAACAAAAGAAAACTTGTACCCTGCGTTGAGTTTCGAAACTACTGGCTCATGCTCCAAAAGCAAGTGCTGTGCATGCATGGGGCTTTTAGCCCAGTGGTTAAGGTGTCCCTATCTCAGAACCTGGTGAATGTGCCATGAAGAAATTCACGTATAAAAAAAATGAAAAGCTGCAGTAAGTTTCGAACCTATGGTCCCACGCTCCAAAGACGAGTGTCTTAACCACTGAGCTGAAGACCCAGGCTTGCAGGACGTGTGTATCTTTCAACCTTATTAATGCACTAAACATAAATAGACACACACAAAAAAGAAGACTGACGCTATGCTGAGTCTCGAAACCATGGGGAAACACTCAAATGTAGAGTGTCTCAGCCACTGGTCTAAAAAAGCACACTTGCAGAAGTTAGGCCAACCTCCTTTTAGTGAGTATATTTTACCGTGGGGGCCATTTTCTGCCATGAATTTCTAATCCAGTAGGGTATTCCAATGACCGAACTCCTAGGTTGATTAACCACCCTGCCTATCTTTTTCGTTTATCTCTCTCTTTCCCGCATCAAGAGAAGAATAAGAGTACGTAGACGAAATTGCTCTAGTTGAAGGAAAATCATTGTTTTGAGACATTCTTGCGGATTTTCTCGTGGGTTCACGCTACGATTGTGTGGCTGCGATTTCTACCTTTCATAAGCCTCTACCTTGCGGGATTCCGCAGAACTCACTTTCTGTAACAAGGCTCACCGATAACCGCACCGATTAAAAACGTAGCACCCTTCCGCACTGTTCCACGTGAACATTTTGCATTGATGTTTATAATGCCCAGCTATCGCTAAATAGAAAGCTTCAAATCGGGGTCGTGTGTTACCAGTGTGATGTGTACCCAGAGTTAGGCTCATTGGAAACATCTTCCCTTTCCGTCTCAGAATTGCTCGTCGCGCAGCTCGCGCAAACAAACAACCCTCCAAGGGTACAAGAATAACGACAACAGCAGCAAACATGTCATAATCTTTCAAACATATGTATTTTAAACAGGAGAAAGTGAATAACTTTAATACAATAGGCTATGGAACAATAACATCGCGACCTGATGTAATGACCTTGATCTTGACACAAATATTCGCATATTCGGTTCTACATTTTACGAGCACACTTGCCGTGGGTATTCCTAATATAAACCATGAAATATCGAGGCACTCTAACGTAGCGCCTTCAGAATACCATTCACTGATTTTTTGATTGACAATTGCACAAGTATGAACACTGAAACTTGAGCAATACTGGTGGGCGCTGCGGATGGGGTCGGTCGTTTGAGGCATCGTTTGGTGCCGTTTGGGGTATCGTTAGCGCGGACAAACAGGCAAATGTACAGACAGAAAGACAGACGGACCAAAATTTTGGCATGTCTACAAGAAAGACTATCGTCTTAAAAAACAAGGTGTGGGCTGCTGTGCCGCCGAAGCGGCGGGACAGGCCTAGTTCACCTCGCGCCCGCTCTGGCGCCACCACTTCTCCCAGGAGAAACACTTTCGCACGCATTTCTACGCAGAACAGTAGGCCGTAAATAACGCTTTTCATAGCTGCATATCACAGGTTCAATTCTGAATCGTTATTAGGGGTACCTATTACACCTATATCGTCCCCCGTCGGAAAAAGAGCCATCCTAGTGACTCGCGGAGAACAGAGTACGAGCGGATCGTATACGGTTTCAACCGCTGTACGTGAACGATTTTACGACCCCGAAAGCGCTGGTCCATGGATGGCGTAACAGGTTCGACGACGTAGTTTACAGGTGAAGTGTGCGAGACAACGCGGTAGGGTCCCTGGTATTTTGAAACAAGTTTCGAAGAAAGGCCTGTAGGGACAGCTGGAACCCAAAGCCACACAAGGGTGTCCGGAACAAAGTTAGGGTACAGGTGGTTATCGTCACGCCGCGATTTTTGCTCCATTAGTCGATAGTTGTGAACGACTGGGCAAGCTTACGGCATTCCTCGGCACGGCGGGCAGCATCAGAGATGGGCGTTGACTAGGAGGAATCGGGGTGGTAGGGCAGAATGGAATCTAGTGTGGTGGAAGAGTTTCGGCCATATAACAGAAAAATGGCGAAAAGCCCGTAGTCGTCTGTGGAGCAGTATTGTATGCGCATGTCACATAGGCCGAATGATGTCCCAATCGGACTTGTCTGAGGCAACATACTTAGATATCATGTCGCCAAGGGTACTGAATCTTTCAGCAAGACATTTGTTTGGGATTGGTAGGCGGAGGTAGTCTGGTGAATGATACGGCATTCCGTAAGGAGTGCGTTGACGACTTCAAAGAGGAATACACATCCTCTGTCGCTGAGAAGTTCACGCGGTGCGCCATGATGGAGAATGAAGATCTGCAGGAGAAATGATGATAGGTCGCGTGCTGTGGCAGCAAGCAAAGTGGCTGTTTCTGCGTATCGCGTCAATTAGTCGACAGCGACAACGATTCAACGGTTTCCGGAAGCCGTGAATGGAACAGGCCCGTACAGATCGATTCCAATGCGTTCGAAAGGCCTGGCTGGACAAGGGATTGGCTGGATTGGACCAGAGGTGGGATGAGGCAGAGCTTTCCATCGTTGGCACTGCAGGCATGACTGAATGTACTAGCGCAAAAAGGTGTACATGCCTTGCCAATAAAACCGGGAGGCAAGCCAAGCGTATGTTTTGAAGATGCCCGCATGTGCGCACTGATCGAGGGTCAGCGTGGAAAGCTGAACATATTGCAGCACGAAGATAGCGAGGTATGACCAGTAACCACTTTCGGCCGTCAGACTTGTAATTCCTGCAATAAAGGAGGCCATCGCGGATCTCAAAGTGAACCGCTTAACGGCACAATGCTCGAGAGGATGGAGAAGTCGGCGGGTCTGAAAGGAATCGCAAAATTGCGCTGATCCAGTCATCCTTACGTTGCTCAGACGCCATGTCGCAGTTTGATGAAAACGCAACCGTTTCGTCCATGGCAGGTAAACAGGCAGAGCTTTCCGATGATACAGGTGAACGCGATAGGGCGTCGGCATCAGTGTGACGTCGGCCAGACCTGTAGACAACACGCATGTCAAACTCTTGCAACCGCAAAGCCCAGCGAGCTAAATGGCCGGAGGGGTCCTTCAACGTGGATAACCAAGAAAGTGCATGGTGATCGGTGACTACGTCGAAAGGGTGACCATATAGGTGCGGTCTGAATTTACCTAGAGCCCATATAATTGCCAGACACTCATCTGTCACAGAATAATTCTTCTCCGCTTGGTGAGGGTACGGCTTGCGTATGCGACTGCGTACTTCTGGAATCCTGATTAGCACTGCGTGAGCACGGCGCCGAGTCCGACCCCGCTGGCATCGTTGTGTACCTCAAACGGAGCAGTCAGGTCGAAGTGACGCAAGATTGGCGGTGAAGCTGACAGGTGGCGCAACTTTTTGAAGTCATCATCACAGACGGGTGACCAAGCGTAACTTTTCGAGTCATTCCGTAAAAGTTCAGTCAAGGGGGCGGTGGTCATCGCAAAATTCCGAATAAAGCGGCGGAAATACGAACAGAGGCCAAGGAAGCTGCGCAGATCTTTCAGAGATGCAGGTTTAGGAACTCTGCAACTGCCTGAAGCTTGGCGGTGTCAGGAAGAATACCCTCTTTAGAAACAACATGGCCGAGGATTGTGAGCTGACTTGCGCCGAAGTGGTATTTTTTCAGGTTGAGCTGAAGGCCGGCATCAGTTAGGCACTGTAGTACTTCATCTAGCCTGCGGAGATGCGTGAAAAAATCTGGTGAAAATATAACCACGTCATATAAGTAGCACAGGCATGTTTTCCACTTCAGGCCACGCAAAAGAGTGTCCATCATCCGCTCGAATGTTGCAGGCGCGATACAAAGACCGAAAGGCATGACGCGGAATTCGTAAAGGCCATCAGGTGTGACAAAGGCCGTTTTAGGCTTCAGGCGCCATAGGGACTTGCCAGTAGTCCCTCCGTAAGTCAATAGAAGAGAACTCCGCACCTTGGAGGCAGTCAAGGACACCATCAATTCTCGGTAAGGGGTAAACGTCTTTTGGAGTTATTTTATTAAGACGACGGTAGTCAACACAGAAGCGAATCGACCCGTCCTTCTTCTTAACGAGAACGACTGGAGATGCCCAGGGGCTAGTCGATAGCTGGATGACGCCACGCTTGAGCATGCCAGCTACTTGGTCACCGATAACCTGGCACTCTGTCGCGGACACGCGATAGGGTCTTTGACACAGTGTTGCGTTGGTGCCCGTGTCGATGTGGTGACACAGCTGACGTGCGGCCGAGGACACTATGCTGGCAGTCAAAGAAAGAACGGAACATGTTCGGGAGTCGTAAAAGCTGACCACGTTGCGAAACAACGTGTCGGCGATGGAGCTGCTGAGTATGTTAGGTCTAGTAGTCTGTGGCGAAGAGGCACAGGTCAATCCTACGACTTCGTGTTCGGCGAAAGAACCAGTCGGCATGTCGATAATTGCAGAAGGGTCGAGACTGTAAACACGCACGACGCACTCGCCCCGAAGTAGTGTTACAGTACATGATTGCAGATTTGAGATGAGCAGTCTGCTGACGCCGTCATGAAGTTCCAAAAGGGCATGAGGTAGCCCCGCCGCGGTGGTCTAGTGGCTAAGGTACTCGGCTGCTGACCCGCAGGTCGCGGGTTCAGATCGCGGCTGCGGTGGCTGCATTTCCGATGTAGGCGGAAATGTTGTAGGCCCGTGTACTCAGATTTGGGTGTACGTTAAAAAAACCCCAGGTGGTCGAAATTTCCGGAGTCCTCCACTACGGCGTCTCTCATAATAATATGGTGGTTTTGGGACGTTAAACCCCACATATCGATCAATCAAGGGCATGAGGTAGCGGCGGGCACTTACGACGAACGAAAACGGCAGATGGTGTGAAAAGGGCACTCGACTCGGCGAGCGCGTTGCAAGACACCATGGCAGTGCAAAAGAGTGTGGCGGTATGATAACGTCATCAGCGACAAGTAGTTTGTCAACGATTTCAACAGCCTCATATAAAGGAGCGTCACTAAACACTTCAAATGCCACCTCAGCGCGAGAGCAGTCGATCACGGCCTTATTAGCGGTAAGTCCCAACCCAAAATGAGGTCATGGGAGCAGGAATCCAACACTAGCAATTCGACGACATAAAGTAGTCAATCGCAATGCGAGCAGTATAGGCAGCTGCCGGCGTGACGTGCTCTGCGCTTGCTGTACAAAGCGATATACTTGCTAGTGGCGTCATAACTTTTTTGAGCAAGCGGCAGAGTCTAGCACTGATCACTAAAACTGCGGCACCAGTGTCGACAAGAGCAAGTGCAGCGACGCCATCCACATATGCGTCCAGACTATTCGTCGGTGAAGAGAGAGATCTTGGTCTCTTCGCGGGTGACGCAGTTACTGCCTCTGGAACTGCGGCAATTAGTTTTCCCGCTCCGGCGATGAAGGACGACGACGCATCGGCAATGGCGAGCAGCGTCGAGGTGATGGCGAGCGACGGCTAACAGGAGGGCGGTGGTCGGCATACGATGACATCTGGGGGCAGGTTCGAAGCTCTCGTGGTAGTTTTGGTGATAGGCAGGGACATGCCGACGGCAGTATCGCATCGCGCTATGCGGCCAGGCAGGCCACAGGCAAAGCATATTGGCCGATCGTCGGGTGTACGCCATTATCCACTACTCTGGAGGGACCTTGGCTGAGCGAACCGAGGAGTGGACACGGCTGATGGTGACCTGAAAGTCTGAACAGGTGGCCTTCCGGCAACCTCGGCATAGCTGAGAGGTGCATTCACCTCGGCACAGGCCACAGGGGTCGGCAACGGCGGAGTGTCGCGGGCAGATGGCAGAGCCGCGCAAACTTGCTCCTGGATGACCTCAGGAATGTTTGCTGGCAGATGTGATGGTGGTTGGCCGGCTGTTGATAGCAGCGACAGCTGACGAGCTACCTCAGCGTGAACAAGCTCCTTGATCTGCCACAGCAGCGACTGAAGGTCAGAGGTGGTTGTCAAGTTTGACAGGGTGTCATCCGGGACTTTAGAGCGTCGCGTGAGAAGACGCTGTCATCGTAGCTCGTCGAAACTCTGACACAGCTTGATGAGCTCCGAGACAGTGGCAGGATTTTTCGAGAGGAGCATTTGAAAGGCATCGTCGGAAATGCCTTTCATAATATGTCGTACCTTGTCAGTTTTCACTATCGTCGGGTCAACACGCCGCCAGAGGTCGAGGATGTACTCGATGCAGCTGGTGAATATTTCACCAGTTTGTTGGGACCGGCTTCGTAGGCGTTGTTCTGCGCAAAGTTTGCGCACGCCAGGGCGTCCAAAAGCAGCTGCGATGCAGGTCTTGAAGGTCGTCCAAGTAGGAATGTCCGCCTCGCGGTCTCTGTACCACAGCTTTTTGGCGACATCTGTCAAACAAAACATCACGGTACCGAGCTTCATGCAGGGGCGGCGCCAGGATGTTTTTACTGGGGGGGCAACCACGAAAAGTGAGTTCCTCCGGGGGGGGGGGGGGGAGGGGCAAGCTAGCTCTGCTCCTACTAGGTTTTCAATATATGCTTGTGGGCACTTGGGTGGGCATAGGGGGGCAGGCGAGAATTTTGGGGGGGGGGCTCCAGCCCCCCCTTGCCCCCCCCCCTGGCTTCATGGCATCATCCCATTTGTTGGTAGCGCCGGCTCGTTGATAGGATTCCAGCCAATCATCAACGTCTTTCTCGTCTGTGCCGCTGAAGATGTCGGGTTCTCTCAGGAGCTGGGCACCGGGAGAGCCCCTAGATGACGAAGCCCGGGGGTGTGTGAAGACAGCGTCGTCAGGCATGACGGACGGCAGCTTTCGGCTATGCAATTTCAGGGTCGGGGAAAACCGCAGCAGCCTCCACTAAAACATAATGTAAATACAAGGCGAAAAGAGGTAGAAGCGTCGGGACAGAAGT
The DNA here is from genome assembly GCA_013436015.1 of Rhipicephalus annulatus. Taxonomy (NCBI): domain Eukaryota; kingdom Metazoa; phylum Arthropoda; class Arachnida; order Ixodida; family Ixodidae; genus Rhipicephalus; species Rhipicephalus annulatus. The sequence goes on from WOVY01012232.1 coordinate 95,243, forward strand.
AGCAAGAGCTGGCCGTGTATACGGGCGTCATCGCAGAAGCAACCAGGCAGTCCTAGCTCGCGCCAACGTGTCGATGTCGTTGCGGTAGTGGGATTTTTTTTTCACTACACACCACATATGTCAACAGTTTGCCTTAGGAGGGCGAATCGTTCGTAGAGCATAGGCGTCAATAATCTTCAAGAATGCTGCCCATTTGACTCCCCTGAAATGAGAAAGGTTACTGATTCCGTTCATGGGGAAGCGATCGGGGGGGGGGGGGGCAGATTCCAAGGGATAACGTATCGGCCCATCGTAACGCACAGCGAATGCACACATTGCGCGCAAGGAACGTTTGGCAGGGTGATTGGATGCTGTCGTCCAGAGACGGCGGCGCACCTTTGCTTCAGCGCTCGTTCATGGCAAAAATAAGTGCTGTTATGAATAATACGCATCCCGATACTCTTCTTGAAGCTATAGATAGCAGGGGAATACGTTGTGCTTCGATGAAGAGTCTTCTTCCGCGTTCGAGCTGTTCAGCGGCACACAACAGCTTCGCGGCATAACATCACTAAAAAGCATCTGCCACACACGCGCGCACCAAATAGTCGTGCTCCGTCCCAAGTAACATGAGACACCCCCCCCCCCCCCCCCCACAGACGGTCGCACACAAGAAAACACACAAAAAGACGCACAAATCTTCAGGCATCCATATTGAAACACGAAGTGCCAACCGCTTAGACGGATGGAGCGTCAGCACCCTCCCCAAAAAGACGGCCGAAACTGTCAACTCAGCCCAGACGCGCCCACCCATTCACGGCGATGTGACGCAGCAGGCCGCACCAATTTTTATCCAGCGGCCGTTGCACTGCTCACGAACGAACTTCAAGGATTTTCAAGGACGGCCAAAAATCCCAGGACTTTCAAGGACCTTAAAAATGCATTTTCAAATTCAAAGGTTTTCAAGGACTTCAAGGACCTACCTGTATGCACCCTGTCAATAAAGTAGCTGACTGGGCTAGTTGGTTGTACACACTTAAGCCTAACAGCGCGATAAAAAAATGCAATGCCACGTACTTGAAACAGACATAACAAGCGCCGGCTTCCAACTGAAACTTTCTGGAGTAAAATAACTTATTCACTCATTTCCTATACAGTCAAACCTCGTTGTAACAAAGTTGAAGGGGGAGTCGTAATTACTTTGCTATAACCATTGCTTCATTATAGCCAATATTCATTTCTACCAACAATTAGCCAGCAAGAGAGAATGTACTCACCATCGAATATCACAGCAGCCCGCTGTACTGAGAAAAACAGCCGTCAAAAGGCAAAAAAGCTAGCAAAAGAATAAAGAACGCTGCACTTTATTGTTGCCAAATTCAGCACACCAGCTGGATTATCACTTGGAAGAAAAATAGTCCTTAAAAGACTTTTGCTGACGCTTCCTCATGCAGATGAATGCCTTTTCAGCTGCAGCAGCTATTTAGAGCCCATTCTTGCCAAGACAGATGCTTGGGCTAGTAGGTGATTGGGAATCAACATATTCGCACAGCGCAAGACTACTAGTAGTTCTGTAGTTACGTCGTAAACACTCGTTGTCTTGCGCAGTGCAAATATGTTGATTCCCATTCTTGCCGTCATAGCAAGCACCAAAGAAGCAGTCCAGCAGGTCTATCGTATCAAGCGCTTGCGTGAGCATCGGTACGTCGAAGTTAGCTGACATCAAGCTCCGGGGTGTCGACACAGTCATGCACAACGTCCCTGCGGGCACAATTTCCGCATCTGACAACTCTTCAGTTGTTACTGCATCATCGTCGGCACCAATGTACGTGCAGAAAGTGTCGCAGTTAGGCACAACACCAGCGTCAAGGAAAGCGTCTCCCGACTTCAGGGCCTTGTCGTCCGCAGCACACATTGGCGACATCGCCGAAATCTTTGGCCACTTTTTTTGTCTTAGCGCCGGACTTGAAGGCTTTCGAGATCGCCGAATTCTGCTCGATTGTTATATTTTTACGCTTAGGTTTGCCTCTGCTGTCGTCGATCTCGTGTCTAGCAGCAGAAACTGATTGAGGTGGTGTTGCTCTTCCGCAGCGAATGACAAGGAACAAAGCCACAATCTCCATCGTCCCGGCGCTGAGGCTGCCAAAGGAGAGAAATGCGCGGGCGGGTCAATGAGTTCGACAGGAGAGGGGAGGCCGGCTGACGCTCACACTCGTGCGAGCTGCTGCGCGGGCGAGTCCATTAGTTCCTGAAGAAAGGGAGGCAGGAAGACTTGCATCCACACGCGTGTTGGCAGGAGGCTCCGGGAGAGTGCAAGGCGCGAGTTTTGAGAACCGCAGCCGTGATGAGACGTTAACCATTGCGCGCTGTAAGATACTGAATCGACGTATACTAAAATGATCAGTAAATACTCGTTGTGGACGCAGAATGGTTCGTTATATCTATTGTTAGGAAATTTTCACTTCGTTAAAACAAGGTTTTAAATATTTGGCGTCTATGGAAAATTCCAGGAGAATTACAGATGCTTCATTAAATCCATTAGTTCACTATACCCCGATTTGTTATAATGAGGTTCTACTATACTATGATATTTTCAAAAAGGTAAATTCGCATCAAAGCGAACTAGAATACGTTCACATTCATTCGAATATATGAAATGCTCGTATATTCACAGAAACTTAGATATAAAGAATAGTTACTGCTATTTTTTTTATGCTTATAACCGAATAAAACAAGATTACCAAAAAACTGGTGACTTACTTTTTCATTCAAAAATAAACACACAATCAATTATATTAAAATAAAAAGAGCTTTCATGATTCCAGTGAGACAAAATTTCTAAAGGCTGCCTTCTCGACCAGAAATAGAACAATAAACTTAATTTGCCTATTTGTAAATTTGTATAAATCTATACCTGGTTTATTATGGTGAATTGTATAGATATGTGCCTACTTTATACAGTGTGTCGTACCATACCTGTAATGACCCTCAATAGAGGTTTGACAGTATCTATAAATAAATAAATAAATAAACGAATAGGACTAAACAATTGAAATCGAATAACACAAGGCTACATTTTCACACAAAAGACAAATAGGCCAATGAAAGTACAATTGTGAGTACAAAGGAACCTTCACATGTTGAACCTTTGCAACTAGTTTCTCAGTGATAGCAATTCACCAATAGTAATTTTTGCAATTCGCATGTGCATTTAATTTGTCTGAAGATGCAAACATCACTGAAACCCTACAGCAGACAAGAGGCCCACCCAATATTATCATCTCGAATTCTGTTTCGAGTTGATTGACGACCATGGCCACTATCAGTTTAGCAAACGTCATGTAAATGAAAAGCCTTTGCAAAAAAAGCACTGGTCTTGAAATAGACTTTAGGTTTCTTCCCTTGAAGTTTTAAAAAGGGGCCCCGAAACACTTCTTTAAGCAGCCATGAAATGAATTCACTGGAAGAGATTATTGCCTCACGAATTCAATGGCGCAAAAATTTTAAAAATCCAACCAGTGCGAGTAGAGTTACAGAAGTTTGTTGCATGCTGCAATTGCATTTTCTCTTCTGTCATCAGGACGAAAGCGCTGGAGGCTAAGCAGGGAGGGATGGCAGGACTACAGAAAAACACCACCCACGCCTCCCGACCTTGAGCACTTTTTTTTTTCTTTTTTTCTTCGAATGCGCGGCTTTCTCAGTGTGATCGCGCTGGCAAGCCTGGACAAGTAGCGGCCTCCCGTGGTGATCTCTGTAATGAGCGAGCGCGCCATGTTCAAATCAGCCAATGGCTGATAGATGGGTCATTGACATGTGATTTTTGGGCATATAACATGATTTGTCGAGAGAAGAGAAAGCAATTTTAACCGACTTTGATAATTCATTATGAATTCTAAGCCACGTGCTGTGCTATAATATTTGGCTTGCATGTTGTCAGGAGCCTCTACTACCGATCGGCAGTGTTTTCTGGCCAAGCTCAAGAAGTGTTGCAAGGCCCCTTTAAGTGAAACAATCAACAGCCACATTGTTAATAAATTTTTTAAACTTTTGATGCACCAGTAACACAGCTGACTCTACCAAACAACAAAAGTGAAACTAATTATACCTGGAATATTTATTGAAAGCATACAACAGTTTTCAGCCCATAAGAACAAGGCGCAGCTCCTAAAATTGTTACGAAGCTGCGTTTTTTTCCTCGGCTTTATGAGCTTACTTTCTTTCCTTCTAAACCCAGCTATGTAAAACTGAGCTTGCCAGAAACAGCCCATTCAAGTGTTTTTGCACACCAAAATACAGTATGTCACTGCCATCAATGTTATTAGGCCGATATTTTTTAAAAGCATCAAATTTCGAAAGGCCTCTCAACTACTTGCAATGAGCAAATACTACTTTCCATGGAATGCCACAGCCTACTGTGCCAAAAATAAAAATATCCCGCAAAAAAATTATGTTCAAAACCTCATTGGTCCAGTGCGAAAAATCAAGAAAGATATAAAACCAGCAGAACACCAAAAAAAAATGAGCAAGCTTGTGACAACCTCACTGGCCACACTCTTGCACTACAGCGAGTGAAAAAGTATTTCCTAAAATGAAAAAAAAATATAGGCTTTCATAAGGAGAAGTAACCAGAGTGGAATGGGAACAGTCACAGGCCGAAACAAAACATACAGGAGCCAAAAGCATTAATTTACTTAAAAAAGAATATTTGCAGCTCCATCACATTTTCAGATCACAAGTGTACGAAAAAGCAGGTAACATACTCTTTTCACAATGTGTCTAAAATTCATTACAACAAGTCAACAAAATATATCAATAATTAATTTCAGACTAACACTAATTATAAATGTGTCCCACAATTACTAGCACAGAAGTAGCTAGGTCCAATTTTTCGTCCAAAATAAGTCTGAGCGAACCAGAATTAGTAAGTACTGTGAAGGGTTTTGGTTCTTTGTGTATGTGTTTACTGATTTTTTTTGTATGCTACATCTGAGAAATAATAAACAGCACAAAAAAAAAACCACACACTATCAACCAGAATAATCATATCAAGCAGCATGTATAAAGTATACAAAAAAATTGATAGAATGCACATTAAAAAAAGAAAAGTGGTGCAGTAAATGCACTCTGAAGTAAAAAAGAAAGCAAGCATGAGTAGCAGGAACAGTGGAAGCACGTAATGTAGTTTCTGGTGAGGCAATGCTTCAGCGAGATTCGCACAATACAAAGCACGAGGGTGACATTATATGGATTGATTTATATGTAGGCTTTGACGTCCCAATACCCCCATGCGATCATGAGACGCCAACATTATATAGAACACTAGAAACAAATTAAAAACAATAAGCCTGGCCATCTGTTGTACATTCACCTTGCATACAGATGTTACACAGCACAGCTTATATGTTCCGCAAAACATGCCCCTTAACCTTGAAGAAAAAAAAAAACAAGTGTAAATATCACACTGTTACTTTTCCGGCTTGCACTCAGCAAGTGAAGCTTCTCCACACAACCGCACCAGTGCCATCAATAGCGGTCAGTAAAATGCTCAAAGCAAGCTGAAATTGATTAAGCACACAGCACTGCTCCTAGTCAATAAAATTATGCGGAAATTGGTTGCTTAAGAATTGCTTCGAGTTTGCCTTAGAGTAAGCGCATATTCCAGAACAACTATTACCCTCAAACCTGATAACAACCAAGTTGCATCTTGCACAAAAATAAGTTTCTTATACAGTCGATCCTGGATATATCAAACTCTGATTTATTGAATCTATTGGCTATATCGAACCGTTCAAAAATCCCCTTGAATTTCCCATGCAAAGTATGGGACTGGCACACTCGTATACCGAACTCCCGCACAGCCGGACATCTGCTATATCGAATGCCGCACCATGCCGAAGCCCAGAAAGAGCACTTTTCATCTTAAGTATTGATCAATTTTCGGCCGCGTTCCAACACGTTCAGATTCCTTCTCACGCGCAGTCAACAAAAGGCAGTGTTATTCCATTACACGGATCTGGTTGGTTGCGCGGCGCTTGCAAGTGTACCGGTATGTTTGATGCGCTACCTGCAGCTTTTAACGTGCGGGCGTAGTGTTTTTCAAAAAGACCGATTGCCGAGGATACCTCAATGAACATGCGAAGTGACTCAGTGATCTAGCTGTAATGTTAGCATTCTCTTTCTTGTTAGTGCACCGTGGCATGCGAGCCTGAGACGTATGGCCTTTGAAATGTGCAACCTCGTGACGATTTTCACTGTTTTGGGTTTCAAAATGCATGTTTCAATGGCTACGCTTTTTAAAGCTTACTTCCCCAGCTACAAAGCCACAATTGACATCGATATCACCAGCATGTCGACCATGTCGACCGTGTGAAATCAGCGTTGTCTTTAGCACCTTGTGGACCTGCACACTTCTCGTCTCGTAACTGATAAATTCCTCGAGTTGAACTGACCCGCACGTAGAGATAAAAATTGTGACTGGCGCTTGGAGCAATGTCAAGCAAGGCACCGTCGTAAACTTTTCTTGAGGGCCAGGTGATGACTTCGGATGCGGCATGACTGCTGATAATGGCGTATGATGCCCCCGTGAATTCTGCGACTTCTCAGCATTTCTGGGCACTATCTCGGACAGTGAGCGACTTATCTGTGCAGACAATGACGTAGCTGTTTCTGACTGCATCGACGGTGAAATCATGGCTACCGTGTTTGATGCCATTAAAGTGTACCCATGCAGTTATGAATATGCCAACGCCACCGCAGTCCCCGCCGCCCTACATAACTTACATTGGTGTTCTGCGTCAATCAATGCTGTTGAGGTTGAAGGAGCTGAGTTCGTTTACTTGAAAAGCTTCAATGATATTGAGGATGACTGGAACCCGACGACAAACAAGAAACAAGTCAAGTTTACGGACTGTTTTCATATAAAATAAAGTGCGGTAACTTGGAGATCACACTTTGTTCTTCATTATACTGTGAGCGAATTGTAATGTGAGTACTTGTAACGATTTCAGAAGCCAGAAATGCTTTTATTAAGGCCTTAAGTACGCATATTTTATATTTTGAATTATCAATATATCGAACTATTCTGCGATCCCCTTCGTGCTTAATATATCCGTGGTCGACTGTATCTGAAAATTTGTTACAAATGTTTATTCCTAACACTGTATTTATTGCAAGAGAATTTTTCATTTACTTCACTCTGATATTTCAATATCTTTTGGCTTGTTACATCAAGGGTAAAGTCTAGTTTGTTTTTTCATACAGAGGAAAAGCTTCAATAACACAGGAAAGTTCTCCTTGGGAGAGTGTGAGAAAAAGTGACAACCGAGGTTTCTGCATTTTTTTTTAGCTTCAATTTGCACTCTGAAGAAGCTTGGAAAACAGTACTATTTGATTCTACATACGGAACAGAAATAAATAAAAGAGCATGAACGAAACCAATTAGTCACATATTCGTGTGTCTCAAGAGTTTGTAATAGTATCAAATATGGCACATTTCAAAAATAGTCTTAATTATAGCAGTTTCAGAATATGCTCGTTCATTCACATACCACATTTACACAGCACGTGGACACCCCACAACACTGTACAAACAAGCGTAGACCCACCAGGAATTCCTGTGTAGCCTCTTTGCACCATAGAAAAAATGGAAAAAGCCCAAAAAATGTCGGGCAATGAAAAATGTTAAAATTACAGTGGAATGTTGCCATGCTTCTTCTTTGGGTTTTTCAGCTTCTTGGTTTGCAGCAAGTCCAGGTCTTTGCAAATCTTCTTGCGGGTTACGTTCGGCTCAATAATGTCATCGACGAAGCCTGTAGGAAAAAAAAAAAATTTCATCACTGCACATGGACAAACATCCTGTAAATCAGTTTTCAAGTTATAGTGAGCCAATCTTTAACCACTACAACATTTTTTTTCACTGGCGGTTATGCCAAGCTCACAGGAAGCCATAAGTATTTACCTGCAAGGGAAAAAGCAGAGTTCTCTGACAACCTATTTAATGGTCATGAAACTTTCCCATAATGCGTAGAGCTGTACAAATAGCAAAATTTGGGTGCGAAGGTAATTTGAATGTTGCAGTGTGAGTGTGAATCGAATTGAACACAGTCGATCTAGGATACATAGAATTTCAAGGGCATCGCAAAATAGTTCTATATATAGAGAATTCAAAATACAAAGTATGCACAATTAAGGCCTAAATTGAAGCATTTTAGGCCTCGGAAATCGTTACGAGTGCTAACATAAGATTTACTCACAGTAAAATGAACAAGGTGTGAACCGCAAGTTGCCACACTTTATTTCGCATGAAGAAGAGTCCATAAACTTGTCCTGCTTCTTATGTAAATTCAGAATCCAGCCATCCTCAATATAAATGAAGATTTTCAAATAAACGAATTCAGCTCGTTCAGCCTCAGCAGCATTGATTGATGCAGAACCCTGATGCAAGCTTTGAAGCACGGCAAAAGGTTGCTTAGTGGCGGCTGCGAAAGCTGTGGCATATTCATATCTGCATGGGTACACATGCACGGCAACGGCAGCCATGATCTCCGCATCGATGCAGTCAGAAACAGCTAGGTCATCATCTGCACTGATGAAGTCGGTTACTGTTCGAGATGTAGCCAGGAAACGCCGATAAGTCACAGAATTCACCGAGGCACCTCACGCTGTTGTCAGCCGTTATGACGCATATGAAGTCGTGACTTTACTTGATGTCGCTCTGAGCGCCAGTCATGATTTTTATCACTATGTGCGGGTTAACATTCTGTTCTACATCTGAATGAGGATTTATAAGGAACGAGGCGAGAAGTACGCATGCTCACAATGCGCAAAAAAAAAATGCCGAGTTTTCACTGTCGAAAAGTTGGAAAGTATTCCTAAGCATACTCTTGTGAGATAGCAACATGAAAGAGTTTCTTTTTGCTAGGTTGATAAAGCACTGGCAGGGTGGTGTTTCATAGTTGTCTTAACAAGAATGAGGCAATGCAGAGGCGTAATTGTACATATGTGCAGTATTTTTACAACCAAAGTGTTACCTGCAACACTTTTTGTGTGAAAGGACAAAGATGCTATTTCCTCGGCTTCTTTTTCCTCTTTGAACTTCTGTCTAAACCAAACTGATGTGGCAGACAAGGGTGGGCTCCCTTTGAGTCCGCAGTTCTAAATTTGCTTTGTAGACGTAAATATACAAGATTGTATGAAATTTTGGATGCTAAAAGTCTTTAGTGTCAAATTTTTCAAACTTTCTGCCCAAATTTCAGCTCCAAAAAATCATTAATTTAGTCCCCACCTTTGCCACATTTATCATCTCCACGTTGGAAACAGCATTTTTTAAAGTGAGTAGCATATCTGCGACCGCAGCAAAGCCTGAAGGACAGTCGGTCCGCTCATTGAGGCGAGTAATTCAAGGTGCACTAACCCGATGCAGACCACTAAAACGTGATTTTATTTCAAAATAGGCCCTTCTTTAGCACAAACGTAACACCACGAAGTTTCTGGACAGCTAATTCAACAACCAACGTTGACTTAGTAGTTGCCTTTAGTGTCCCTTTAAGGTTGAACCTATCATTTTTCTTTCCATCGCTCTCTGCGTCGTCCTCAATTTAAGCTGAACGCTCTTTGTAAGCCTCCACGTTTCTGCTCCGCAGGTAAGTACTGACAAGATGCCGCTGTTATATGCCTTTCTCTTGAAGGTTAGAGGCAGATTATCAGTCATCATTTAAGACTGCTTGCTGAATGCGATTCACCTCATTTTTACTCTCTTAGTTATTTAGTTTTGAACTTTAAGACCCATTCTTCTGCTTTCCATGTCGAGTACAAATATCTCGAGCTGTAATTTGTACCTTGAGTTACTCATCAAGGCAATGTCATCAGCGAACGGCTGGTTACTAAGATACTCTTTATTAACTCTTACCCCTAAGTCTTTTCAATCTAAGGTCCTGAATACCTCCTGTAACACGCAGTAAAAAGCATTGAAGAAATCACGTATTTCTGCCTTACAACCTTTTTCACCGGGATTCCGTCCCTTTTTTTATGGAGAACTATGATGGCTGTGGATCCTCTGTAGATTTCTTCCAGTACGTTTATGTAGGGTTCTTCGATTCTCGTAATCTATGAAGGCTATGTATAGGGGTTGGTTGTATTCCGTGCATTTCTCTTTTACCTTATTGATACTATAAATATGGTCTATTGTGGAGTAGCCTGTACGAAATCTTGCTTGATCCTTTGGTTGATTGAACTCTAACGTCACCTTAACTCTATTAGCTATTATTTTCGTAAATACAGTAGACTCTCATTAAACAGAACCTGAAAGAACCAGTAAAATGTGTTCCGTTTAACAGGAGTCCCGTTTACTGAGAGATGAGGGCACAATACCAGAACAAAACCAATCTTGTCAGAAGCATTTGTTCCATTTAAGCAGCAGTTCCCTTAAGTAGATTTACTTTGCTGAGAGTACACTGTAGTTTGTGGAGAACTAATTGATTGATCGATATGTGGGGTTTAACGTCCCAAAACCACCATATAATCAGCTTACTGTCCGTTCTCCACAAACTTAATCATAGTTTGTGGAGAACGGACAGTAAGCTGATCGGCCCGATATTTTACAAGTCCTTGACATCTCGCTTCTTATAAATTAAAGTGATGTTAGGGTTCTTCTAAGATTCTGGTAACCTGCCCGTCAAAAAACACTTCGTATATAAGGTGGCCAGTGTTTCTAACCCAATTTCTCCTCCATTTTTTCGGAGGTCCGCTGTTACCTTAACCTCGCCAGAGGTTCTGCCTCCTTGCATTCTTTCTAGGGCTTTCCTTACCTCCCCTGCCTTTACTGGTAGGATGTCAATGTCCTCTGGACTATTATTGTTTCTCACAATATCATCTTGGTTGTTTTGGCTTTTGTACAGCTCTCTGTAGAACTCCTCCACCACCTCGACTATCCTATCGATATTGTTTATGACATTGCAGTCCTTGTTCCTTAATGCATACATCTGATTTTTGTCTATGGACAAGTTTGCATTCGCAGCTTTTAGGCTTTTGCTGCTTTTTACAGCCTGCTCGATTCTCTCCTTGTTATATCTTCTGATGTCAGCTACCTTACGTCTATTGATTAATTTTGAAAGATCCACTAGCTATTTTGCCAGTTCCATTTGAGGCTTTCGTGATTATTTGTCTCTTAAGATTTTTCATCTCCTAGATAGTTTGCCAGTGTCCTGCCTAGTGACTGTACTTCCGACTTCCATTGCGCACTCTTTGATGATACTAGTTGCTAACTTCGGTTACATCGTACAGTGACTCGAATCTATTCTAAAGCGAAACTCTGAATCACTGTACTTTCGCTCCCACCCCTAGTTCATTAATTTGCTTCTTGGTTATCAGTTTTTGTCTTTGCTTTCTTACGGAGGCAGACTGATCTTAGACATCTTTTTGTTTATTTCTTTAGTGATCTTGATAAAACTGCACAGGATTATGCTGTTTTTTCTGCTGATTTCAGATATTTAATTCGTTTTCCAGTAGCTCATCTAGTTCCTGAGATAACTTAAGTTCACCCCCCATTGTTTAAGGCCACCATGGAAAAAAAGTGCTTAGTTAAAAGTGATATTTAAGATATTCCAGCATCGACTAATGACTATAGATTGAAAGCATGCAAGAGTTTTTGTTTTTAGGCCTTTCTTGGTTATTTTACAGCAAAATGAACTATCCATTTTCAAAAGCAGTTGTAAATGTGCTACAATTTTGATGAGTAACTAATTAAAAAGGCTTGTGCTCTAAAATCTGCTCCCATACTTGCATTTTACACACATACAGGTTTCCACTGCAAAAAAAGAAAAAATGTTGTACCTATATTGTTGTTTTACCATATTGAGGCCTCAAAGTTGAACAGGCATAAATTTACTTTTTTGAGAAAAAAAAATGAAAACACACAGCTTCTTCAAAAAGCAACAATCACGGTGCGCATGTTTTGTAATCCTCATAATGTCGCTCATAAATTCGTAGCAGAGGTTCTAACACAGGTGCTGGCAAATTATAAAGAAGCCTCAAAGTTGGTCCCCCACCTCCCCCCTTTTTTTTTGCAGGTTCTGCATGCTAACAACACCAAGAATCTGGACAGTTAGAATGACATTACTAAAAAGGACCACTTCCTGGTGTGTGAAAATTTGCAGACATAAAAAAATGCTAGCAAAAACCAAATATAACAATTTTAAAAAATGATTTTTGTTTGTCACTTTTTGGTCCCAAAGACCAGTCTGCCTCCTCAAATCTAGGTGAATACGAGCTCTCAACATTCTCTGGCCACTGCATCAGATCTTGCCAACTACTTCTACGTCGTGTACAATGCCTAAGTGTGGCCACAAAATGAAGTCTATTTCATTTTTAGTTTCGCTATTAGGACTTCGCTACGTCCACTTACGGTTAGCCTGTTTTCCAAAGAAGGTATTCAATATCGGTAATTTATTACATTCCGCAAACTCTACTAATAACTCCCTTCTGGCTTTTCTAGAGCCGATGCCATACTCCCCCACTCCACATTACTCTGACCTTTAACCAAGCACCTGATGCAAGGTGCATGGTTTATCTTGCAGAGTCAACACGAGAAGCAGCAGGTTCAGTTGATGGTTGCCAAATGGTTACTCACCTCTGACGGCAGCCGGGAAGGGGTTGCCAAACTTGCGGATGTACTCCTCTTCGTACTGTGCCACATCCTTTTTGCCCCGATACAGAATAGAAACAGCACCTTTGGCTCCCATGACAGCAACCTCAGCCGTGGGCCAAGCGTAATTGGTGTCTCCCCTCAAATGCTTGGAGCTCATCACATCGTAGGCACCTCCATATGCCTGCAAATGCGTTTCCATAGTAAGAAGGAAAACAGTTGCTAAGAAGTGACCAGGGCACATTTTTATTATTATTATTTTTTTCAGTGAGAAAGATATGCTGAACTCGTGAAACTAATCTAACTTTTTTAAAGACCTGCAAGTGTGCCTTGTCATTGACGCACGACATGGAGCCTTGTGCACCCTGTCAAAGAGACCGAACCCAGTGATCTACTTTTCTACTTTTTACTTTTGTTGCTTGTACAACACTAAGAATCTGACATTTGCAATGCCAACCTATCTGAAATGGCCTCCTCCTTTTCTGTTACGCACAAGCATGCTTTGTTCCTAAGCCACTGAGGAGAACGAGAAACGCATAAAATCACAGGAGGGTGATGCCACTTTGCCAAAATAATGCACACGCAAATACTTTCATCTCCAGATGTTGCGACAATCTCTGAGCAAGCCTTAGGGTCACAAAGTGCTGGAATGCCTGCTCGCTTTCCATATACATTCACCTTGAACCAGCTCGAATAATCGAGCCATTGTGGCTATTTGGGTAGCCCATTTGTCTCGCACCCTGAAGGCGTGTGTTCAAGCAGTGTTCCAACCCAAGTTTTTCAGATTTTCTACTCAGCTGAATCAGTTAACATTGCAAAAGCTTTTTCACGAAATGTGGTGTTAATACAAGCATGCTTTGATCGCTATTGATTGCTTGCATCTCTCAGGATTTTTCGCTTCTAACACCTCTGACAATATTGATGGTACAGTAAAACCTCATTAATTCGAACTCTGTTATTTCAAAATATTTCCACTGTACCGTATTTCGTAATGCGAGACTGAGCAGGTAATTCAAAGTGCCGGTCAGCACCAGTCCAGTTAATTTGAAAATTTTGGGTGCCATGTGCCAATCCCCAATATCGCCGCAATTCGGCGGAAATGAAGGTCTTTAAGAGCCACAAGGCTGTGCAACGTAGCGATACTAATGAGTGGCAGCTGAAGGAGCCTAGCTTCGCTACTCCCAGTGGGAGAAACAACAACAACAAAATGTCTCGCGATTATTCAAAATGTGTGCCTGTAGAAAAAAATGTGCTTCACTGCATGACAGTGGCGACGTGCGGGCAGCATATTGTATGTTTCTTGGAATGTCAGTAGGTAATAATCTAGCCTTTCTTTCTGAGATTGTAAAGAAATCGTTAAAGGACAGCTTGACGAAATTTGTGATGTACACAAAACTCCTATTGCCAATTGCTCCCGCAACTTGAGCCCTTCCACTCACCGCGGAGTTCTTGCCTGCAACACCTACTTTGGCAACGAAGGTTGGACGTTCCAATGATAATTTTTTTCCAGCCAGAACACATCGCAAATTTCATAACACTGGCCATTATTAAATTCCTTGATTTACTAGAAAGAATAAGTGAGCGGTAGTATCATGACGTGCTGATGCAATGAAGAGCCGACAATATGCTGCCCGTGTGTCACTACTGTATTGCAGTGAAGATGTCTCGCTTTTCCCTGCAGGTGCACATTTTATTTATCACGACAGCGTTTTTTTCCCCCGGTAGAAGCAGCGAGGTCCACCTTCCCCCGTGGCAAAATAAGACCAGGTATTGCATGAAAACATAAAGCTTGGAGCCACAAACAAGCGAACGACGAGTCCTGATTACTTTGAATAGATCTAAGTTCCTTGCATCTCACTTTTTGTATGTTCTGATAATTGAAAGACCCACTTAATACAAAAATTTCTCGTGGACCAAGTGACTTCGAATTAACAAAGTTTTACTGTAGCACCAGATTTTCTGCAACACGAGCTCTCTGATGCTATAATGTTAAAATGCTATTAAAAAGGCAGTTGCTGCTCTGTTGATGACAGGACTAACTACAGCTCCACCAAAATATTTTGTTCAATGATTTCTGCTCACTTCAAGCTTCTATTTTCAAGTGAACTTATTTCTTGATTGAAGCTCACAGACATCCCTTACGTCTGAAGTCATATCCAATTTAGATGTCACAATAAAACAGTGACGTTCCAGCGGGCAGCCCCCTGACAAGTAGTGCTTCAAGACACAGTAGTCTATCTATCATTCTAGACATTTTAAACCTCTTCTAGCATCTAACTTGCACGTGGAATCCAACTCACCTTCCTAGTAATTATGGTTATTTTGGGTACGGTTGCTTCAGCATAAGCATACAGAAGTTTGGCTCCGTGCCTGATAATTCCTCCATATTCCTGAGCCGTACCTATAAAGGAAAAAAAGAAAAGAGCTAAGTGGTTTGCACAGCAGGTTTGCATAAGCACACAACGCAAACAATATAATAAATTTCACTCTTTCTTAAGGCATTGCCTTTTAGCACTGCCAAGAGTGTCATAACAAAGCAGAAAATTGATAGTGACCTGGTGGTTCATGAAGCTTTGTGTCAAATATGGCGTGGAGCAGCCATAGAAGAACTCAAATCCCGTCAAGATGGTTAAAAAAACTCTTTTCTTGACAGAGGCCATTACTACATGTACTTCCACTTTCCCCTCACATGCTTACTGGTGCTTCTGCTTCTTCATGTGGTGGGCACTCGCGATAAATCAACAGCTGCATGCTTTTTAGGAAAATAGTTCATGCTGCTGCACTTCAAACTTAGTGGCCTTGTAATTACAGCTTAATGAAACTTCTCCTGTTTGTTCGCTCTACTTTGCTTTTAAGGGGGCAGGTGCCCTTTGTGAACCGAAAAATCAAGAAAAGACCAATTGTTTTGAAAACCGCATATTCGGGTAGTGTGTCACATTGACTATCTGTTTTGTAAATATCAATGCCTATTTCATCGCAAAATTATGTTAAATAAACTATATAGCATACTGCAGCAGCTGGCGGGCGACCAGCAAGCGCTGAAAATACTCCAACTTCACGCATTTGCAATTTGCGAACCAAGCGGCCCAGAGCCGCAATCTTGCTCTCGTTTTGCTCGTGAATTCTCGCTCTTATTTTTTTCATTACCTGCGGCTGCAGCAGCAGCGTAGCCGAGGCAGGAATCGCTTATAATTGGGAAGCTCTCGAAATTTTGATGTCTCCCGTGGATCGGATGCAAAATCGCGATTGGAGGAAGCGCGCGCATCTTGAGAGAGTGGGATATCATGCGGCTCCTATTGGAGTCGCGCGCGATGACGCTTCTGTTCCCCTGGCTCGTCGTTTGCTCTGGCGCTTTCAAGGGTGGCACTTTTTGTGGGCAGTGGTGCGAAATTTATGAACTTGTCCGTAGATCTACTGATTCTATTGGTTATCTACGAATTCCCAGATAAAAATTGATTCATTGATTGCTATGTGGGGTTGAACATCCCCAAACCACCATATGATTACGAGAGACGCCGTAGTGGAGGGCTCCGAAAATTTCGACCATCTGGTGTTCTTTAATATCCACCCAAATCTGAGCACACGGGCCTACAACATTTCCGCCTCCGTCCGAAATGCAGCTGCCGCAGCCAGGGTTCGATCCCGCGAACTGCAGGTCAGCAGCTGAGTACCTTAGCCACTAGACCACCCTGGCGGGGCGAATTCCCAGATAAAAAGAAAATTCTAGGTATTTTAATGGAAATTACAGAGAAATTCTACGGAATCATATGGGAGTTACTAGGCTTATTTTTAGTAGCGATATCTGCATCTTCTACGGACCCCCTCTCAAGGACAGTCGGCACCTGCCAAAATATTTTTCTATACCTAGAAGAATGTAAATTAGCCACACGCTTGAGCTCACAAGATGCGAACGCACCCACTCGCATATGCCTCCAATGAGGGCCGCAGAAAAAAAGTATTTTCATCACTTCCAGCCTCAACCCCTCTACCCCCATTAGTGACGCGTATCCCCATGTTTCACAAAAATCACGGAGTGTGTGTGCGAGTCTGAGGTGCAATCAGCTGCGTCTCTAGCATGGGATCTCTCAAACAGGTGCTAGAAAAGCGTCAAGAAGCTCACATTGCTGCTGGGAACATTGCATACATAACTTGCACCTGATGTCGCAGACAGGCTCTCTGCGCTAAGCACCTGAAGATGACGGCCGCCATTGCTTTTTAATGCATTTGAGAGTGCCAGTGCAAGGTACGACACAGAGTCGTTCAACCGTCGTGTTCTTTTGGGATCTGCCCGCTTTCTTCTGTTCGCCAGCCACGCCAAGGGGATATCGCAAAGAATAGAAAGTGGCATGGACACTTGCTCCGCACGACCAAGCAAGAGTTCACACAGCATGCCCCTCAACTGGCTATCTATGGATGGCGACCACAGTGCAAACAACGCAAGACATGGTGTCTGGTTAGACAATGAACGAGTTTTGACTGCTGGTGCCTGAACTATTGTGGGACATGATAAACTGGCTAGTTTAAAGCTGGGCGAGCCAAAAGAGAGAGATTAAATGTCTTGTCGGTACTTTTCAGAAAATGTCTTCGGGGAAGTTTCTCTCTTCCAGAAAACTACAGCTCACACCCCGCCGATGGCTCTCGCCGCATGTGGCGGGGCAGCTGCCGCACGCAGAGAGCGAAAGAGTGCCTCTGCTTGTGTACGGTAGGTGTTCTGGCACGTGTAGTGCGGCTGTGCGGACAGCACGTGAATAGCTGTTGCCTGCGAAAACAGAGCTGGATGGCCCAGATGTATGCTCAACTCTGCTCCAGCACCTGCTTACGTTGCCCCTTTCAGCGGCAACACAAAGTGCTTCGCAGGTTTTTGTCCCTCCAAGATATGAAGCTTTATGGTACATTCGCAGGGTCATTTTCGAGCGCTCTCGAGGCCGTACAAAAAAATCTTGTAATAGAGCAACTTTGCATTATTACTAAAATAATCAGGCCATCAAACGATAAGGAAGAAGGGACCTAACGTGCATATCTGCATGTCCTTGTTGTAGAGCCCTCAAGCTGTCGAATTCAACAATTTCAAGGAGTACTCACAAACGGCCACTGGAATGTGCATAGGCAAAATCTCGCAAGCTTAGGTTCTACCACCATGCTCTCTGCCCACAGATTTGTGGCTGTGTGCACCGAAAGTACTTGGACTGCGCGAAAAGCGGTGAGCATCCGAAACATTTTCGGATGCACGTAGCCTCTGAAACCTGGCGGCGCACATTTTTCGAGGCCACAGGTGCGAAAAAACTAGAAGAAACCACGGTAACCATGGTGGGGAAGAAGCTATCTTAACTACCCTAACTAGTGTGGCCACCCTACCCTAAGCACGGAAGCAACATGCATGTCACGTCAGCTGGAAATGGCTCTTGCCGCTTGGAGTGCTGATGCGATTGTGAAAAAGGTCTAATATATTTATTTTATGCAACATTTTTCTAAGTGCTTAGCAAGTAATAAAAAATAAAAATATTAAGATAATTGCCAACACATGCACATAATTAAATTTATGTCATTAAATATTTAATGAAACTACAGACATTTTGCATCATCTACTGACTTTTAGCAGGTCCGACTGCGAATTTTGTCTTAGGGCCATTTGGCAGCACTATTTGTGTGTCCCATTTACCATCATCCTGCTCGGTTCTCACACCTGCTCTTCAATCTTTCACCGCATTTACGAGACGATATTCTACCGTCTTTATGAGACTATCTTTTGCCGTGTTCACGGGACGCCGATTGTTGCACTGTCGGTCACGATGGGCTAGACAAAGTTTGGGACTCTGCATGCGTTCGGTTCAAGAAAGCGTCAGATGAAGCTCGTATCCATGGCGAGGCTTGTTCACCCGCCAGCATGTGGCGTCAATCGCATCAATCCTTCTAGCGGAGCAGCTTCTGCTTTGTTTCTGCAGGTCAATGACTGCATGGATACTTCTTGTGACGTTGAGATGGCTACACGATCGGCGCATGCTAACCCCAGTGATAGCGGCCCCAAACAGTGCGACCGCGTTGTGGACTGTGAATTGCAAACAAGTTCTCGGACATGCGAGGAGTTAGCTGCGGAAGATAGCGAACGTGCTGCTGTGCAACTGAAGTTCGGCGTTATGCCGGAGACGGAGAGGAAATTTCAGATGATGCCTGAACCTGAAGATGCCACCGCTACGACTGAAGACGAAAAATATTTCCTCGTGCAAAGGGGTGCCTTTAGTGAGCTGCTGTATGACAAGCAGGAAAAGTGGCAAAAGAGCCCCAAAGGACACATCTAGCTACTGTGCACGGTCGTTTTAGACCAAAATGTGTGTTCGAAACTACCGAAGTTCATTTTCTTAAAATGGCTGTTTTGGCCAGAGAGGCTGTTTAGTTAGATATCTCTGCAACCGTTCATCTGATTTATATCAGATTTCTTTTATTATGTACCTTAATAAATTGCTCACAAAGTGACAAAGCCACCTCTTCAGATAATTGAGTCAGTAATTTGTGATAACTGATTGAAATTTCATTGATAAAAGACAAATGGCAAACACTAAATCCAATGCTCTGCTGAAAATTTTCAGCAATGAAATTTTTAAAAGGGTTCTGTCATAGTATAGAGCACCCATCCAAGAATAATTATAGTTAATTTCACAGTGCTAGCAAATTCTCTAAATTCACCGGAACCTGATTAAGAAACCCATGTGGACTACGTTGATAAATGATTGTAACTTGGGAACCAGTGAATATAAATGCATAAAATTTTGTGATTATTCAAATGGCATTGCCATTAGCCTACCCTGAGAAGTTCATTGGGATATCTCAAAAAACCAAAAAAGTTGCCCTTCAAAGGTAGCCTCCACCCTTAAGGTTACCCACACATCCACACATATGAGCGCGCACGTGTACTTACGCTTCGCAAGGTTAGTTCAGATCTTACCTAGGGGTGTCCAAAAAGTGACATTTCCTCTCTAAATAAATTCAAATCAAGTAGTGCTGAATAGCAGCCAGAAACATCAAGCATCATACATACACAAACATTTTATTGATAAGTGAAAGAAAGAACAAAGAACTGAAATCGAAGGGCATATCGCGGTAAGTGACTGCGACCGAATCACTACGAATAGTCATGTAGAACCACAAGCTGTTCCACACGATCTGGCTTCAGGCTGTGTGCTGTGATGTTACAACATTTATCGAAGTTGAAAACAGGTGCCACCTGGACACCAGAAAAGCAGAGATGGGAAGGTATTGCAAGGCAATTTTCATGAGACTTTGATAAAATGCTACTTCATGCTCTTTGGAGTACTTCGAACGATCATCCTTCTCTTAGAATTAGGACCTCGATGGGGTAGTATTGAGCCTCTTGACAATAAGGTCTGAGATCATTATTTTTTGATGCTAGCAGTTTGAAAGTGTCTAGAATCTTTCCCTGGCCTTCTTTGCTGGAGCCATGGCGTGCGGAAATGACAGGATCTTTAAAAAAAAAAAAATACGCTTGCTTCTGACACAAGATGACGGTAGGTTTAGTTTTAGCCACTCCACTCAGAGTTGCACCATTGACTTCTGTCATGTTTTTTGTATAAATTCCATCAAATTATTTAAAATTTCATATACTAGCTATTCAAAAGCCGAATCAAATGACTCAATTAGGTATTATTCGATTTGTTTGCTTATAAAACATGTGCTTTCTCTAAAAATACGTACTGGTGTGGCTCTGGTCAAATAAATTGCAAACTCCAGATGCTATACATCACAGTAACTGAAAGTGCAAGTTTGGCAATGAAGATTACGACAGCATACCAGATGAGGTACTCAAATTGACTCTCAGGCAAAAACTCTCATCCGAATTCACTTCAAAACTTTTTAGTCGTAATTACCAAACGCTTCAACCTCACTTTTAACCTGAAATGGAACACTCGCATGACCCCCGCAAAAAGGCAGAAAAAAAAAAATTTAAGAAGTTTACACCAGTTACGTAGCACTTAAGGGCCGTAAAATCACCTCCGATATTTTTTCAAATATCTCAAGTGAACACACATTTTGTGCGGAATGCAGTCATGATCAATGATGTCACACGTGACAGCACTAGTAGCTGCCGGCACGCCACAAATTCGAAGAAACAATCCATTCTAATTTCAGGGCCTTTCGGGCCTCTGTGTGACACAGAGAAGTTGAATTTGACACGCAGCTCATTCATGCTGAGATTGATTAAGCAGTCTGCAAGCAGCTGGTTTGTTGTTTGTCATGTTGTGCGCGTGCGCCACCTTCCTCTAACCACACATAGATTGCACCTGCATGCCACGCACGAGTAAAAAGCGGTTAATTCTTTAAAAACAAGAAAATGGGGTGTGGTGTGAACAATAGCTGTCTATCACGTGAGGACACCTCAACCGACAGACTCGCAGGGAATGGGGATTGAAAGGAGAGCGGAGAAAGTTACGTAAAAGAAGAGAGGTATGAGAGGGAAGGGGGTAGATCAAGGAGAAGAAACACCCGGAGGGTCGCTTAGTGAGAGGGCAAAGCAGCTTTGAGAGAAAATACCAGCGGAGGGCAGTGAAGCAAAAAACGAAAGCAGCGAGTGCCCCGTTTGGATGGTCAAATGCATTTACCTCCACTATTTACTTCCTCAGTCCCAAGAATGCACCAATGAAAAAAGCTTTTGCAAAACTGTGCTATGTAACTTCGTGCTCTTAAAAACGAACATAGAAAAATTATAAATTAGAAAAACTGAACGGTTGTTGCAAAATTTGATGGTACCCATTTGCATACTCCTAATCTTTGGAAGTCTCTAAGATTGAATGGAACAAAAATATCTGTTCAGCATGACCTTCAACACGATCTACAAGGCGTCTGCAATTTGAAGGAGTGCACTATAGACGATGTTGTTCACGCTACAACTACGAAAAAAAGCTTTCGCTTATCATGACGACGCATCCGAGCACTCGTGCAGTACTCAATCATTTTTGTTCGCTCTTTTAACAAGTATGACAAGACATACGGTGCCACTTCTCACTATTCCATAAAAGCAACTCAATCTTATTGTGCCAAGACAAATTTGAACACGCGAATATTGAACTGTGATAATCTGTAGCCTTTCAAGCAACAGTACCCAAATGGGTACCCAGGGATTAAGGAGGTCAAGGCACCGTTTCGAAAAATTCTGGCTGCTCTGCGTTCATTGTAGACTCGTGCACAACTTCTCCACCACGATTGATTTTGACCTCAGGGTGGTTTAAGGGCCCTTTAAGAAACAGCAAAGCTAATTGCTTTTAAAAGCTTGATGTGGCCTTTTTGGCCGATTGCTTCCTTTGCTGATGCTAGCTATTTGCTAGGCTGATGCTTTTGCTGCTCGTGCTGGGCTTGTGCCATGCCAGGCAAACTATACATATTCCTCCTTCGTGCCACATACGCCTGTGGGGGATATGCATACCTGCCAACCTGGCAACAGACAAATTTGTAAAACCCCCAAGCAGAGAAAGGGGGGGAGGTTGGTTACCAACTTTTTTTTTTTAGTTTGTAGCTGTAAGAGCTTGGTGGAAGCTTTTGGTGACAAGCATAATCATGTTTTGCCACCAAAAGTCAAATCGACACGCTGAATTACTTTCTCCCATTTTAGGCACCAAAAGAAAAAAAAGAAATTGCAAAAAACAAGAGGAGGGGGCGGGGGGGTCCCAAATGAAAGCGCGAGCATCGGCGTTGCGGTCTCATAATGGCTTGGAGTGGCCGAACACACGAGGGTAGGGTGTCCCACTAAAATGAGAGCCTCAAAGGGAGAGCGCGAATACTCTTGAAATTTTGTGTCATCAAAACAACAAGAAAAAAAAAATCGATTTCCATCAAGAAAACTCGCATATTTCTTCACACGTGTATGGACGGGATGGCGCAGCTGACTGCGGCGAAAGTGCGGTAAAAAATTTGGCGTTGCTCGCCACTAGATTTTTCGAACAGGAACGGCAAAATGCTTCTAGCCTTTTTTACATCTTTACCACCTTTAATCTACCGCTGCATTATCCAAGTGCCCTCGAAGCTCGCAGATCACTATCGCATTGCCGCGACTGCGGTATTGTGCGCGATGGTAGAAATCTTGTTTTCAATCCACGTGCCTTCAAAACTGAGTCATTTTATGCCATCTATGATCCCAAATACCGCGGTTTTGTACACAGTTTGCAGAAAGCAGCGTTGCTTTGACTGGGCGAGCGATGACCGCGCGCACACTGAGTTCTGTCAGCAACGTCATCGCCTCACATGATCATGTCGAACGACCGAAGTTTCGTCCACAGCCGTTGTGGCAACGACAACCAGGCACATTGTAGAAGACTGTGCGTGTGCTGGCCCCACGCGTACTTCCAAAGCTTCGAGCACGCTGCTCTCGATCGGCTTTTGTTCGACGGTTTCAGTACTAAGTTCATATGACAGGCCGCGATTAAAAAAAAGTGATCGAAACACTCGAATTTCAGCCCAATCAACACATGAATTTGGCTGGGGAATTTCACGAATTCATATCTGTCGTGCGTTAGCGTCCCTGAGACTCTACTGTATGTTTAGATGAGCGCCCCTCAAATTCGTTCATAATAAAATGCGGTGGGTTCGAAAAAAGCAAGGAACGGACTGACCTGCATTTTTTTCAATGTGGCCAGATCTTGCACGCAAGTTTTCATTTCCGGAAGATTTTCATGGCAACTGTACAAATGGAAAAAACGGTCCAAATTCGGGAGTCTCCTGGAAAATGCGGGAAACTTGGCAGGTGTGTGATGATATTGTTCTCTCCTGGTGGCGGCGTTTTTGTGGCCTCCACGACTAGCTACGGCAATGTGCTGTAGCCAACCGCAGAGGCCATGCTATCTTACTAATTTTATTTATTTAATTGGAAACTAAATATTTTTTGTAGATTTCAGGCAAGACTTGTAAAATCGTAAGCGCAGCCGAAATTCGTACATTGCACAGGAAAATCAGTAGAGTTGGCAGGTATGGATATGGCATGAAGCAGCCACCACGGAAAAACTCAATTGTATTAAGGTAGTTAAATGAGGCTTTTATTTACACCACAGAGGCCATGAAGACCCTGCTAATACTGGAAGGACCCCGTTTCTTCTCTCGCGCTTCTTCTTCATTGTCTGGTGGTCCACCAGCACTGGCGATAGAATTACACGCCTCTATCTCTTGCCAAACATAGTCCGGGTTCAGTTGTCGTGGCCGCTCCATGGGTTGTGCAGGCAGCATCCAATCACCATTGAGAGTTACATTCTCAATTTGCAGCATGCCAAGAATCCCTGTGTGTGGCTTCTTTTTCAGCCGTGTGTACCTTCTTCAGCGGAGCCATGGCTACAGACTGCTTAAACATGGCTAAGCACACCTACACTTGACTATTTCATTCCCACACCTATTCAAATCGATCACCGGTGATCGACGCTTTGGATCGTCGATTATAGCATGCTAAATTTGTTTCTCGTGCACCCAGAACTTTCTAGTAGTTAGTCCAGCCACTCAACTTTCAGAGCAATTCGAATTCGCCCATTTGGAAAGCATAGTGATTTTGACAGACCTTTGCGCAAACCAATGTGCAAGTATTGTTGAAAACGTGCCCTATGCTGGCAAACTTGACAGAAATGTGTGCTCCTCGGGACTATACAGAGGTAACATTGAAGTTCTGTAATGAAAGAAACTTTTGCGAGCTGAATATCGAATTAAAGTGTCAGCTTTGCAATTTGATAGTGTTTAGCAGTAATAATTGCCGGAAATATATACCAGCTATTCACGCTATTCAATACACAACTGTTGCTAAGAGTCAGGGAAAATTTCTTCTACAAAAATATTTCAGAAAGTCCACCATATGTATGAAGTGTGGAGGTGGCCTTCTCAGTCAGTTTCCAGCAGCTCTGGTTCTACTTGTATTGTTACATCAGGCACAGAGCCGTCCGTCTCTGGTGTCCCTAGTCGCTCCTATGGCATCGTAGTCATGCCCGCATGAGTGCGCACCTGCGCTGCAAAAAACGCGCGCCGCACAAAACTGTCCTGCAACCGCATCTGAATTGAGTGACAACGAGCTTAGAGTCCGAGGGTGACAGCACCTCACCTTCAAGTTTTATGGCGACAATGTTTTGCGTCAGCCTGAGACATCCTCAGCAGTTGATGGGTTTGTTTTGTTTACAGCCATCACGTTGTCTCCCCGCCACAAGTGAGTAGCTGCTGACGTTTGTCACAATCTTACAGCTACTCTGGTTATGTGTGAGGCCCACATGTCGCTGAGGCGTGGTGTTCTGACACCGGCTGTAAAGATTCTCCTCACGACAAGAAGGCGACCGGAGCGCATCTTGGTTCTGACTATGGAGCAGCGTGAAACGTTTTAGAATTGCACATGATATTGTTTTTTTGAAAGTACGATGTGCTGAACTGCAAAAAAATATGCATGGATGCATATATTGAAACGCAAACCTATGCGGACTGAGGTGGCTCATGCAGATAGGCGACGCTGAACGAAATAGGGAAGTTCATAGGACACGTTATTTACAGAGGGATTATTCACATCATGGGCATCCATCCTATATTGGAACACCTGTAGAGTCTTATCGTAAAAAGAAATAAAAAAATGTTACTGAGAAAAATGTAAGAGTTCACTTGTGTCTCGCAAAAAATCAAGCAATGCTTCACCGCATGCCGCAAGTAATGAAGCAGCACCGCGGTTTGGATTTTCTTTCTCCGTCTCAACAGAAACCTTTTGTACAATTATTTTTATACTGTTTCTAGGTCCTTTATTTTCAAAATGTATATTGTGAATTTTTCGTTGTGAATGTTTTTGCACATATAGTGTTCTCATTGCACTGTTTACTAGCTGGCAACCAAAAATTACACTTTTCACATTTTTATCGATTCCAAAATATATTTTTTGCTCTCTAACATACATTTTTTTGAAGGAGCACTTCACTGCGCAAAATTTGATATGCTACACTGTGTGCTGGAGTACTTTTCGAACTGGCAAAAAGGATCTTCCTGAGACATAGAAATAAACATTTTTGCGCGGTAAGGAAAGAGTTAAAGGAGCTTTGACACATATGCATTTGCTAAGCGACAGTGGTGACGTCAAAGCTGCCGTGACGTGGGTATTCTTGCGGTGGCTTGACTATGCATCAGCTAGCCTAGCTACAACACAGCTATGCATAGGCCCTATATCACGCTAACCATGCACGGCTATGCTACTCCATACCAGATGCGGCATGACACCATGCGCAACTATGGTGACGTTACATCGGCTGTGGGGAGCTCAGCACAATAGCTGTGCGGACTGTCATAGGCCTATCTTGGCACCAGCTGCTCCATGGCACATGCACGGCTAGAGCAAGGTTGAATACAAGTGGTGCACAGGTGTGGCATCATTATTGCTAGGCGACAGTACGGAGGGCTTTTTGTGGTCAGACAGATGTTTCACAAAAAGCTTTAACCAGCTTTGCTGTTAAGAAAGACCACAGAGAATAACGGTGACAAACGCATCTAAAATAATCATATGATGACCAAGTTATTAAACCTGACACACTTCTTCAAATAACCATGCGACGGATTAACTAACAGAGCTTATTGCCTCACGAATTCAGCACCGCAAAAATTTTAAGAATACGTCCAGTACGAACGGAGTTACAATTATTTGTCACACTGCAATCGCATTCTCTCTTCTCTCGTCCCGACAAAAGTGCTGGAAGCTAAGCAGTAAAGGATGGCATGGGCAAAGGAAATGCGTCACGCGCGCCTTGTGACCTGGAGAACTTTTTCTTTTTGAATACACAGCCTTTTCAGGATGATCACGTGCGCACACATGGACAAGTCACGGCCTCCTGCAGCGATCTTTTCAACGACCAAGCGCCCTATGTTCAAATCAGCCATTGGCTGATTCTACAAGTGATTTTTGAGCTTTCTCCGTCATTTGTCGAGAGAAAAGAAAGCAATTTATGCCCGACTTTGACAACTTATTGTGAATTGCAAGTTGCATCCTGTGCTGTAATATTTGGCTCGCGTCTTGTCGGGAGCCTCTACTACCGATCGGCAGCGTTTTCTGACGATGCTTAGATAGGTCAATGCTGCAAGTTTTCTTTTTTACCTTTCACAATGTTTCAAAACCATCCAAACACGTTTCCATCGAACTTTACAATTCACCATCTAAGGAAACTAAATTTACCTGGCAAGAACCCAGGAACATCCACAAATGTGATAATAGGAATGTTGAATGCATCACAAAAGCGGACAAATCTTGCACCTTTCACAGAGGAGTTGATGTCCAGGCAACCTGTAAGGTGTAGGTACATAATGGCATCAGACAATCAGCAGCATAAAAAACAGAAAGGAAAAAAAAAGCATAGCAAAGGGAGGGTTTAAGCTTTATTTTGCCTACACATACATAATATAGTACACAGCCTCACTGTGCTAGCTGGCCTTCGTAATGAAGTAAACTAGTAGGACAATAATGGCGATAGCCAGTGAAATAAAGGTGAAGAAAGAGTGCTCCTTGATAAAAGAAAAGATGCATCAGTGAAGAATGGAAGCACTGACAATAGGATTAGCACTCATACTGTTGTCTGTGTTTGCCTTCTTTCCTGTTATTAAGGAGAACTAACAGACAAAGATGCCAAGAGAAGTATAGTGTATGTTATTAGAACTAACTGCAACTGTAAATGTGAAGAGGGAAAAGTGGACGGAAAGATGACTTGCCACCGACAGGATGCAAACTGTTGCATCTTCATGTTCAAATTGAGATGAGCTATAGCAATTCAATGTCCATACAAAGTGATGTTTCATCAACAATTCCAAAATAGTTACAGTATATTGCCTAAATTGCTATGGTGCCGAAAAGAAGTGGGAGCAAAAAAGCGAACACAAGTGGAACTAAAACTCTAGCACAACTTCTGTTCTACTTGTAGCATGTTTGCAGACCTGCTTTACAATGCCATGGGTTCTTTGAAACTCGATTAATTTTGAGTCGTTTCAATCTCAATTGTCAGGCAGATTCTCAATCCTTCTATGGTAGCACAGTTAGGGATGGCTATGACTGCTGATTATTTCACTGCCAATAGCACAACTTCCCATGCAAACAATATCTCATTTTATCTTACTTTATTTTTTTTTCACGCATCTTCTTGCCGTTTACTGTAGTTACAGCCAAAGGAGCGGCTTTTTAAGCTTTGATCAATGGTAATGTCTATTTTTGTGATGATCGCACAGGCTGTTGTTAGATTCCATGACCAAACCAGATTTTTCAAAATTTCACCGACTTTTCCCAGACTTTTACAGAAGGATACAAATTCCCTCACTTTTTCAGGTTTTCCAAGCTCGTACACACCCTGGTCAGTGCTTAATGCTCACATTTTGGAAATCGTGCAATAAACATTAATCTTCAAGAAAATGAGGCATGTGGACGCACTCGACGAAACTAACGACAACGCGCTTTGGCAGGGTGGTGACAGCAGTCGCGAGAAGGATTCCCAATGAGGAATCCTAGTCGGAAATCAGAATCCAGTGATTCCGACTAGATTCCGCATGACTATATCTGGCTCGTTAGAGTATGTGCCCACTCTTTTCAAAAGCAAGTACTGTCGGTGATGAAAGTTTGCGGGATCTGTAGCGCATGGTCGAGTGACGAAATTCTAAAGAGTCACTGGGTGAAAACTTACATTGTTGCATCACCTACATACACACACCTTTGTATTGAGGATTTAGGCCATGGCCTCTGTGATTAGATCTGGCAGAGGAACATCATCTAAACATGCGGTAGCAAATCACTGAGGCCATGGCCCACAGCCTCCATACCTCAACATGGTAGGTGATGCAGCAATCCAGTTTTTCATCACTTTGCCACATGCTGCAGATCCCACAATCTTTTGCTGCCGACAGTACACTTCGTTGGTTCTCCAACTTATTTTCTTTCTTGAATGTGTAACAGCATGCTAGGACTATATACTATTGCTAATTATCTCATATGAAATAGCAAAATCTCCACATTATTTGTGCACCCGCTTCTCAGAGCTCCAAAATCTCAAAAAACGTGCAAATTTCGCGAGTACATACGGTAGTGCAAATTACACTCAAGTAAATTTTTATTCTAAACCGGCAAACATTGGGTGCATGTTAGATTACATTCCAGTAAATATGCCATTTTTTTTTCTCTGGTGGTACCCGAGAGGTGTAGAAGGAAAGTGGTGTAAAATTGTGTTTTGAAATGGAGGTTTTTGTTCGATTATTTTTATGGTTGCTTTGCCAAACTAAACAGGTTGAACTTGTAATACGGGTCACTGCATGACTGGAGGATGTACAATAGAGGTTCCACAATAAACGGGTAGAAAACAGCTTAGGAGCTAAAAAAAAAGAAAAAAATAGCAGTGACTTAGCTCGGTTATGCCAGAATATATGTGGCATTAGCTACTGATGGACAGACTGACGAACCATAGATGGAAGGACAGACAGGACAGGCAAACGGACAGAGAGATGAGTGGATGGACAGATGAACAAGCGAGCAAGCTCCCTCAAGTGCCAACCCACTAGCAACACATTACTCTAGGAGCTTCGAGGTCTTCTACGACGCGTCAGCTGTGCCCCGTGCGACATCACAGCTACTCTGGCATGTGCAGCATGGCTCTCGACAAGGCAGGCGAAAATACTCAACCTTGGCCGGTGTGGCTAACGCTACAAAATAACATTAACTTACAAATGTGCCACAAAACAAGAAGCAAAGCGGAATTAATAAACGCAAGCAGTTTTTCATAACAAGGAACAGCTTGTGCTACTGCACTCACCTGCCGCCGACTTGGGGTTGTTGGCCACAATGCCAACAGTCTGACCGTTCATCCGAGCAAACCCGATAAGCAGATTCTTTGCGTAAGTTGGCATAATTTCAAAGAAGTCACGGTCATCAACTACCTGCAAAAAAGAAACCCACATTTCTTTCACACAAACAAGCTCCACAAACATATATAGTATCTGTATAACTTGTTTCACACAGATATAAAATGACTCTAACGCAAAAACTTCCAGGGCAAGATAAATCTGTAGAATAAATTATTAATCGTTCAAGGAAGAACAGCCAATAGAGGAAAAACCAGTGAAGATTTTTTTCAGAGTTTCTCAGCTTCAGTTTAAACAGGATATACAGCAAAATCTCATTATTTTGACCCCCGTTAATTCATAATTTTGGTTAGTTAATAAGCCACATAGCACTGGATTACTACTAAAATGAGAGGCTGCGCATCGCTACTGTCATCAGCGACGAGCAACCATCACATTTGCCTTTCTTTCACTCTGGTGCGTCTAACACGTTCCCGTGACGGTTGACCGAGTCAGATTCTTTTCCTGTACGGTTCTGTAGCTTTTAAATTATTTATTTATTCATTTATCTATGCACATTACTTGGATGACTGCCCAAGTCTTTCAAGCCTGGCTGTGTCAGCTCAACTGCCACTTTGCAACCAAGGCTCAGAAGGTGCTGTTCAAGCTAAACTGCAGTGCGCACACAAAGGTTTCCGGGTTTGAAAACATTAAAGTTCTATGCCTGCCTCTGAGCACCAATGCATTCTTTGCTGCCAATGGCCCAGAGAATCATACAGTTTGTGAAAAGCCGCTAACGACAGCAGGTACTTAAAGGCAGGCAAGCAGTGTGAGGTAAAACACATGCTCATGCATTCACCAACTGCTTTAGGCATCGTGCCTATGCTGCTAACCAGGGTGTGGTGGCAGATGTTTAAAGCAAGAAGGGCGCTGCGTAAACAAGTTTATGGACAATTACTTTGCAATAAAAAATTATGTCAATGGTGCCGGCAAAGTGACAGGCAGCGATGTTGTCGCTGATGTCTTAGATAGCGCAGGGAAATAGATTGACAAGGGCCCAAGATGCAGACGAACACTTAAGTCAGTCAATGAAGAAGGCTTCACATGCGTTGGCCATTTTAAAGGACATGCGCATGTTTTCTTCAGACAGTGTGTGTGGACTAAGCCACCTACAGGAATTTCACAAAACTACGGCTTCTCACACATTGCCCGTGCAAAGCAAACTGCGATCACAAACTTCTTGAAGAAATAATAAAGTCTGGTAGTGTAGAAAACATTCTCCGAATGTTTTGATTGTATACTCGGGATAATTCATGCCCTCTGTCAATTTGGACATTCTCTCTGGTCCTGTGAAGTCTAAATTAAAGGTGTTTTACTGTATTGACCTATTGCCTATAATAAACAGTAGCAACCTCCCCTTTCAAGTACTATCTAAGTCTCAGGCATACACTACACCTGTGCAGATGCACTTCTTGTTGATAGTAGGGTTTCTTTGTCTCATCGCTTGAAATATTCAAGCCAATGAAATGGTCCTGTTTTAACAGATGCCATTAAACAAGGCCCTTTCCCAGTGCAGGGTAGGAAACCAGATATTTGCTTTCTGGTTAACCTCACTGCCTTTCTTGATACCATACCTTTCTCTCTCTCTAGAAATAAATTACATGCTATATAAAAAAAACATGAATAGCTAGTACTATGAAATTACAAGTTTGCTTTAGGTGACTTCATTGCAATGCAATCAGGTTGTGCACGAAAGCATATTAAAAATTTTGCTTCTTTTCCATTCCAAAACCACCCCTTAATTAATATACTGAGGTTGTAAGTACACAAATGTTTGGATTTTTACACTATCAAATGCAGCTGCAGTTGCCAAGAATCAAACCCTTGTGCTTAAACACACAACGCTTTAGTTTCTCAGCAACTTCAATCATACTTTTACATGAATACGTACGATACCTTTACATGAAATCGCTTGCTTATATTCCATCAACTCTAAGCTGAGGCTTTGTTTGACTTTACCATCATGCAATGACTGTGCCATGTGTGTCATCTTCGAATGAACATCTTTTTTTCTGATTAGAATGGCCAGCAGTGCAGCATGCAACCTTTGAAGCCGTGAGGAGACGGCTGAACAGATTGTGTGCTACTGCCCCTTATACCAAACTGGACGACCTGCTCTGCGAGCCAACCTATACTGTCTTGATGCAAGACCAATTTGGGAAAACAAAATTAGGGGCCTTCACTTACACTTTTGTAGATTGACAAAGCCAGGGAAAGCCTACTGTGCTTCCTGAAGTCGACTGGACTTTACAAATGCTTGTGGAACAACTAGCACATATTTCTGTTCCCAATAGCTGATAAAATCTTGCTTTTACAATTCCTTTTTTTTCTTCTTCTCGGATCTGTCCCCTTTTTTTCTTCCTATGCACAGAATAAGCAAATGTGGTTGGTTAAGCTCGCTTTATTTTCTGTTTGTTTCTCGCTCTCCCTACCTAGCTGCTAAGCTATCCCAGTCGGTGTTACAAAGCATGTTAAAGATGTGTACTCTGTGTGTATGTGTTTGTGTGCTTTTTTTTTTTGTCGTCTATATCTGAAAATAACTAAATAGAAAATGGGTGTGGCTCGTACCACCCGGAGGTACAAGGGGCTCAAGCCAATCTAACATAAATGAGGAGGAGAAATGTCACAAAACAATTTAAAAAATACAATTTGTTAAAAAAAATGATAAGAAGAAAGAAAACCCAATAAGTGCGGCATGTGAGTGTGGGCAATAGATCGATTAGATTCTCAGGAAAGAGCAGTTCGAAATGCATCGGAGCCGTATTTTTTCCCAAAGTTCAGTGTTTGGTGCATGTGAATGTGCGTATGTTTGTTAAAATGCGATGCTGTTGAATGTGTGAAAGTTTAAACATGACGGCGAGATGCGATGCGACCTGGTGACCTGAAAGATGAGGTAAGTGCTGATGAGGATAACAAGAGTCTGTCAGAGGTCGAAGCCCATTTCTAGGCCAGGAGCGGGGTAGCTGGGCACGCTGTAGTTTGATTCAGGCAGAAATAATGTGGCACAGTTTTAAATGAAAAATGAGCAAGGAATTATTATTTGTGCACGTGTTGCGTATGCCATGGTGCACATAATCAGGGAAGATGGAGAAGCGATGCTGTCATTATCGGTCACAGCAGTTTTCCTGCCTTTGTTGGTAACTATAATCGAGAGCATCATCGTAAATGATTATGACTGCCTAGAATAGTGAGAAAAGCAAATTGGAGTATAAAGCAATGTTTGTGAGTGAGTGTCTTTCCAAATTGACTGACCAGAAAACACGAAGGATAGTTGAGCTTCCTTTTGAAGAGCAATTGGGCCCTGTCCACAACACCTTCTCAATCGCTAGACTGGTTTTAATTCTCAGCAGACACTTCAAATATGCCACTAGGAAAGGATCATGTGTGTGCGTAAGAATGGCAAGCTATCCGAGAATGCCTAGTACAAGTATAGCAATTGCAAAGTGCGTACAACTCTTCCTTCTGCAAATTTCCACTTTTCCCACTATGCTTCCATAAGGCAGTATGTGCACCTACCAGCTGCACACTTCATTAATGCTTTTGCTAATAATCATTATTACAGCTATGCCTGAGCGTTTCGGGATGAGTGAGCCTACAAGTCACGCACTCATAGTGCAATTCTACACATCTTCCAAGCAATTTACATGTGTATGGCATATTTATAGGGTTATTTTCCAAAACACTTTCAGCCACAGGCACGGTTCAGTGGAAAAAAACCTGCTCGCCATGCAGAAAGCCTGGGCATGATTCGCACTCAGACCAAGGTTACTGTTATATATTTGTATGTATCTCGAATTTTTGCTGAAGGACATTGCTGCTTTCTCGCTCGCAACTAACTATGCGAATGCCAACAACGAAATTTCTGTGACATGAGATCTTTCAACGCTCTAATGTTAATATAGTCAAATCCAGGACAACAAAATTTCGGCCACCAATGAATAATTTTCTATTCCCTGCCAGCTGCCCACAAAAACAATGCGAAAAATGTCTCGTCACAGCAAATACTTTTCCAGTATACCTACTTCCACTTGAACAAAGTTTTTGTGAGTGCTAACACATATAGAAAATAAGCTTAACTATAATTGCGGTGCAATTCCGCAAGCAACAACACTTTTTCACTGACTTGTGCAACTTTCGAAACGGTGCTGTCGCATCACGACATACGTGTCTTCATTTGAGACGGTCTTTCTGTCGCCACATGCACACCCCTGTAAACTTTTTGCCATTGGGATGCTTGGCAGCAGGTCGCCCATCTATCACAATGCTGTCGGTGGGTTCGATGCGCATGCTAGATGGTGTGGAAAGGTTGGAGAGCTCCAGCCATTTTTTTAAAGTGGCACTCAGAACAAAACTACCATTCTGCGTCACAATCCCTGGGACTGAGAATGACACCCGCAGCTTTATGAAGGCACACGCGCGGCCAGTGAGCCCCTAGTCTCAGCCTATTACATGTATTACATTCTGCCGCAACTGCTGCATCCACAAATGCAGTCACGTTAGCGCGATCTTTGGCAAACATGCACACGCGCATCCAACGTGCATCGACTAAAACCAACGCTGCTTGCCACAAAGCTGAAGACATAACCACGGTAGGCACGACCATAAATAGCAACGCTGCAGTATTGAAGGCATGCGCACAGCCAGCGAACACGCATTGAAAATGGAACTACAGTTAGCCGCAACCGCTGCGCAAAACACCACATTTGCTATTGTTGCAATTACTGATAGCGAATACACTCAGCCGAAGATTAAAGGCCACAACGATATAAAATGGTATGAAGCATCACGGCTTTTCTGTCCTTCATGTATGACTATGATAACATAACCTCTCGTGACGCTTTGGCAAGCTCGTTCGCGGCACTGCGTGCTCAGCACATTCCAAACGGCAGTCTGAATATCGCATTTTATTCTGCATAATCAGCCCTTGAATATAACCAGCCCCTCAAAACAAACCACGGGAAAAGTAAGATAAAGTATTTATGCGAGGCTGCCATCCTTAACAGTGAAGCCCTTTTGCACATTAGATTAACCAGCACCTCGAGTTTAGCTCCAAATTTTCTGTATATTTTGTGTGTGTTATATCCAAGAAAACATGCTCACTCACTGTGTGTCCAAGTGCATCTGAGCTAGCAAGAGTTCAATGCATGTATTTTCAGGGGCCAAGAGATGAGGCTCCATGCCTTGCAAACTTTTGTGATCTAGACATAAAACTTTGGTGCCACGAAATTCCACAACAACGAACTTTTTTGCGCATTTCGTCAATTTCATTGTAGCGGGATTAGACTGTACACTAAATGTATTAATTGTTGGGCTAGTTGTGCTAATATATTATGCTTTAGCCACATGCATGAATTATGGATGCGCAAATATTTGAAATTTCAAATATTTTTCAAATAGTGTTTGCTATTTGATTCTATTCCCATTAGAATTTTACTATACGAACTTTCCAAAGACATTTGGCAGCAGTGGTTACGGTCGTGAATAAGTCGCTAATATACTGCTACTTTCGTCACAGGACAAGAGTATGTGGAACTATCTACGAGTCGAAGCAAGGAAAAGATATTGCCTCTGCAAGTGCATCACCAGCGGACTGTTTCGACACGAAAGTGACTGGTCTGCTGCGTCTGCCCTCTACCAGCCACATTCCCGCATATAAACAAGCATCGCTGGCGCCGAGTCGCAGTTGACAGCAGTGGTGGGGGTTGTGAACAAGTCGCCAATCTACTGCTACTTTTGTCACAGGTTGGTCTCAGTTTCTTAACCCAACCACTTTTTTTTTTTCAATAATTTGTATATTGTTGCCACTGCTGCCTAATCATGTGCTGCTGTACAATGCTGACGAATGACGAGTTGGCAAAACAAATGAATAGTTTACCATTGAGATTGCTGCAATGCATGAGAGCCTCAATATGTTCAGTGAACTTGTAGAGAATGTTAAGAAGCAGAATTGCGACCTTGTTACTGAGAACAAAATTTCGGAGGATGACAATAAACAACTGACACGGAGGGTGTCTAAATCTGAACGGTACTCCCGCCTAAATAATATAGAGATAAAAGGTGTCCCTGCAACAAAAGGTGAAAGTTGTCTTGCATTTCAGTCCATGGGTGAAGCTGTAGGGTGTAAAATTGCCCCTGAAGATGTCCACACTGTGCAGCGTGTGCCAGCCAAAAAAGACAAAAACATTATCGGACGCTTCGGCTCCTGAGAAAAAAAAGACAGAGTTCTTGAAAAAAGTGTGAGAGACTCGCTTAGCGACTGTGGCCCTTGAGTTTTCCCAAATAAATCAGAAGCCCTTATATGCGAACGATCATCTCATGCAAGTAAGGAAACGGCTGTTCATGCAGGCACTTGAACTGAAAAAGGCCAAAGGCTGGAAACATCTCTGGACTGACCACTGCGTGATTAAGGCCCGAAAGACAGATGTCAGCCGCGTCTATCATATCTCCTGTGCGGGTGACCTTGTTTTTTCTTAGTCTACTGGTGGTACTACTTGCGATTGTGCACCTTAAATCTTCACTAGAATGTTTTCTTGTCTAGCTCTGAAAAAGCACATCAGTGATAAAAACCCAGAACTATAACTGATACATTTTAAGATTTGCAGCCTACGTAAAAACTACAATAGTCTCACCGCATTTCTTTCTTTACTATTAACAATTTCTTATGCATCTGTTGATCTGAAACATGGTTGTCTCCGGACGATGCGAAGTATTCGCTATAAGAGTACAATGCAGAATACTGCTATCGTGCTACATCACGTAGCAGTGGATCTGCCATCTTTACTAAACCATCGTCATAAAAATGCCGCAATGACGTTGCGTTTTCTAATATGCACTGTGAATTTGTATGGTTAGAATTTGATAAGTGTGTTTTCTCAGTTGATGGCCAGAACACAGTATTAGGGTGCATTTATCGTTCACCAACATCTTCGTACTCTGAGTTCTGTTCTCTTTTTGACAAATTGTTGCATGAACAAAAATATAATTATCTGCGGAGACATCAACATAAACATTATAGACCCTAGCCATCAGTCATGTTCTGATTATCTCGGGGTGTTTACATGGCCATGGCCTTGAATCTTTAATAACCGTTCCTACCAGATGTGACAGGTCAGGATCTAATATGTTAATTGACCACATACTAACCAATATTGTTATGGATAATGCAAAAGGAGTCATTGAGCACAGTATAACAGATCATTATCTTATATTTCTTACTCTGGGTAAGAATAATTCCATGGGTAAGGAATACAAAGAAAGGACACGTTTTGATTCTAAAAATTCATATATATGGTACAATCAACAGACTGGAGCGACGTAATAAATGAATCCAGTGCTGAGAAGGCCTATCACCTATTTTTGACTTCAGTTATTTATGCATGAATGCACACGTATACATACCATCAGTAATCATTTTAGTACTCCCCAAAAAACCATGGATTACAAAAAACGCTACTTCGATGCATCCTAAAGAAAAACCAGCTTCACAACAGAGTGAATTGTGAGCCATTAAACCTTGAACTTAAGTGTTTGGTTCAAGAAATGTTTTCACGCTCTATCCGAGTCCAAAGAGTCGACTCATAAGTGAGTTCTGACCTGTGCAAGCAATACACGGTGTAGACTGATAGCAGCAAACATAGAGCATCGCCGTCGATATTCTGCCACGCAATAAAGTGTGGCGGCATTTATACATGTGTCATCGAACATTTTAGCGTTACCACTAGCGGCCGCGTAATTTCCAGAACAAACTGTATTGTACATGTTGTGCATGTAATCTCATCAAAAGGTTCTAAGATTATTTAGATAGTCCTCAGTCATTCGGGCGCGGTTGGCGCGAGGCACCATTACACGCGTAATGGTGCGGTAACAATAATAAAGAAAGGAGCACGTGTGGCATCGCCATTACGACATTATAAATTGTTGCTATTGCAGTCATCACTATGCCAGTGACAGTAATTTTTATTTTTATTGTTTTAGTTTATATGATAAAAAAACTCGCCGCACTGTTGCCGAGCAACTGCTGAGCACAGCAAGCGCTCGGCGATTGCTCGGCAATGGTGCGGTGAGTTTTTTGCAACAGCACTGCCGTCTTTATAGTTTGCTTAACAGATTTGCTGCTAAAACTTACATAGAGTCACATAATGAGGTATGCACACAAACACCAACTTAACAAGGATCACGAATTGTTTTCACAAAATGCAAGGTTCATGCATGTTCCGAAATACGACGTTTGACATGAATGAAGAATTTTATATGTACGAGGTTGCGTTCTTTGTGTAGCCCAAGCGTGTTGCTTGGTCGGTGATAAAACTCTCGGCTAAATATAGCTTTACACGTGCGAATTGTCGTTTAGGCACGGCTTGGCACAGCAGGTTAGATTGGTGCAGCACTACCAGCCCTGTAATTATTATGGCAATGTGACTGACCATGAGGAAAACTTGCCATTGGCGAGCATGGTGGCACATAGCAAGCTGTCACAGAAAGCTTGCTCTGGATACCACATCTATGCAAGTTCCTCAGTTGCTCATCTGTGATCAGATTTGAGACCACATGTATGAATAAGACTGCTGTACAAACTAAGTTTGGGTGTTCGAGTGATTAGCTAAATGATACAGCACACTCACTTACTGAATTCGTTCACTAGATTTAACGGCCTAACAATTTTTGTAGACCGAAAACTCTCAACACTAGGCTTGTGCAAACAGCAACTTTAGTCGAATAATTTCTAATTTAATTTGAATAGTGCCCATCACATATTACAAAGAAAAATGGGCATATTTGTCATGACCCAACACACCTGATTGATTGATTGATATGTGGGGTTTCAAAACGTCCCAAAACCACCATATAATTATGAGAGACGCCGTAGTGGAGGGCTCCGGGATTTTTGACCTTCCTGAGGTTCCCAACACACCTGCACAGCATCTTTTTTTTTTCTATATTAAAACATGGCCTGTGCAAATGCTATTTTTTGCAATAGAAGTGAGAACAACTTTGAATAATAACAATATTTGATTTTGGTAGAAAGCAAGTGATAACCTACAAAATATGCAAGGTTAAAGTTCAAAACAAAGCGTATAAGCCGGGAGAACAATCTTTAAAAATGATGAATCGATATTAGACTGATACGTTCATTTATCCTTGAAGTGGGGCTTTGCAGCAGTGCAGGTTTTTTCTGGAAAGATGTTTTCACGGTTTGGCACTCCTTAACTGAAGTGAAACTGCTCTTACAGACAAGTGTATGCGAATTAATGTGCACTTTGACAGGTGCTTTCACAGCCTAGCAACCCTTCCCTACAGTGAAACCGCCTTTACAAAAAGTTGCATGCGAACTAATTTACAACTATTCGTTTATATCGAATACTTCGAAATCTTCAACAATTCAAATTCAAATCAAAGCAAACTCAAATACAGTAATATTGATTTGAATTTTCAAAGCATTCGAACATTTGCACAAGCCTACTCAAAACCCTTGCAGTTTCAACTGCTGACATCAAAGTCAAATGAGCGATATCGATAAATTCGTGAGGGTGCGTCAAGCTTATCAACCTTGATTACTCGGCAAATCCAAATCACCTGTGCAGTCGCTGCCATCATCAGATTTGAAGTCGACATTATTGACTGATCTGCAGCGCTGGACAATACTGTATGAACAGACTATCGTAATGTTGAATAAACAATTAAGACTTGCTTTTTTTTTTATCTACTGTTATTATACAGCCCGATTGCTCATAAACATCTATGACCACTTCATAGACATTTTTGTCAATGACATTGGCTGGCGAAAAATGCTGGCAATTTATAGCTTACATCAAGAATGACGTCGTGCATATTGTAAGCGGCCGTAGACTCCAGAGGCACCACAGTGTCCAGGCTTGGAACGATGCGATCCCTGCACAGCATAAAAATTGAAAGTGCATACGCATGAGAATGTCTTGTCGGCTGGTTAGGTGAAAACACCCACGATTTAGCCACTCTGAAGCACACACACTTCTATCACAATGGCAGCACTTTTCAATCACCATTCAATCACCATTCAGTAATTTATGAACCTTATAAGGTGCATCTAATTTGAATTATGAGCTTTCTTGTTATCCCGTTATGTTTTTTCTTGATGTTTAGTACGTATTTTTTTTACTCCACTCCCACATGGGCCGTGAAAAGCTTGCAGTATGTTCAAATAAAAAAAATTAAAACCACGATATTGCCTAGGGGTCGTGACGACGATGAAAGAAGCAGACAGTAGGTCGACGATTAAACTGTTTATTTAGCCAAACTTGTGGCCACGTAAAAGGAAATTGAGATTACAGCAAGACACTGGCACTGATCGTCGGTCGTCGATCAATTGACAAGCGGCGAAGCATGTCGGCATTTGTAACAATACTGATTGTAGGCCTAGTTGGTACTTGCTTAGTGACATGCTTTGGCCGCAAAATAACACACACACAAAGTAAAGAAACACTCAACCGCTTGTGCTTGTCGTTGAGTCTTTCATTACTTGCGCCTACCTGAGTAAACGCAAGCAAGCAGTGAGGATTGATGGTTCTTTTTCAGCTACGCTAGATGTGTTTTCAGGTGTGCCTCAAGGGTCCGTGCTTGGCCCGCTGTTGTTTTTGTTGTACATAAATGATATAAGTACTATTGTAAAGCCACCTGTTAAGATGAAACTTTATGCTGATGATTGTTTGATTTATATGCCTGTAAGCTGTACTGATGATCAACTCGAGTTGAATAAGTGCCTTGAAGATTTGGAATTGTGGTGTTGCGAATGGGATATGCAAATTACCTTAAAAAAAACAACACATGTACACATTACCAACAAGAAAAATGTTCTCAATTTCCAGTACAACATCGAGAGCAACAAACTCAGTAAAACGTCCCATTTTAAATACTTAGGGGTGACAATTCGAATAACCTAACTTGGCACCGTCACATTGAATCGGTTTGTTCTGAGTCATTTAAAAAACTGTTTTCTACGAGCAAAGATGCATAAAACACCAAAACACGTAAAGCTGCTTGCATACCACACATAGATTAGACCTAGACTGGAATAC
Source organism: Rhipicephalus annulatus (assembly GCA_013436015.1). Classification (NCBI taxonomy): domain Eukaryota; kingdom Metazoa; phylum Arthropoda; class Arachnida; order Ixodida; family Ixodidae; genus Rhipicephalus; species Rhipicephalus annulatus. The sequence goes on from WOVY01012232.1 coordinate 135,773, forward strand.
GCCTCTGTGGTTTGGAGCCCTCACCAGAAGCACTTGGTCACTAAGAACGTATTCAGAGGCGTGCAGCTCGGTTTGTGTGCTCTAGATATAGAAGGCGGGATTCAGTAACTGATATGCTAAATTCATGCAATTTAGAATCACTGGAAATTCGAAAACGGAAACAAAAACTTAAAACATTATTTCGTATATTCCAAGGGATATTCAAAACACCTAAAGTCGTACATACGCCTTCCCGGAAAACGTAGCACTAGATTGAATCGTGATGCCTTCATTGAACCTTTCAGCGCTCGCAATGACATCTTTCGGTGGTCATTTTTCCCGGATGCTATAGAACAATAGAATTCTTTACCCCAACATGTTATTAATAGTACCGATGCGCAAACTTTTGACGGAGAAATTGATGCTTATTTTGGTAATGGTTGAAGTACTGCCCATTCTGTTTTCCTGTGTTTATTGCTTAGTGGTTTTTTTAGGTGTTCTGTTTGTACTCATATTGTACTCCTTCCCTGTTATGACCCTCAAGCGAGGGTTGACAGTATTATTAAATAAAAAATAATAAATAAAAAACTTTGTGTGTGTGTTATTTTGTGGCCAAAGCATGTCAGTAAGCATGTTGGCGTTTATCCACTTGCCATCAAACATTCTAGCGATATCACTAGTGGCGACGTAGGTTCCAGAAAAATCTGAAATGCTCACAAAGCAGGCATAATCTCAACAAAATATTCTACTGCAGCCCTGAAGCTTCTGGAACACTGTAAGCGCAGTTTGCGCTGAGAATCGCGTACGGCGTAAAAGGGTGGTAAGAAAACTTGAGGAAGGAACATGGCAATATGATTACGAGGGACACCATAGTGATATGATATATCCGAATGCTTTGAATATTCGAGCGAATATTACAGTAGTCAAATTCGCTTCGATTTGAACTTATCAATGAATAATGAATGAAACTGAATGAAATAATGAATGAACTTATGAATGAAAAATGAATGAATAAATATATTAAACCACACGTCACACCAAGTAAAGATCGTTTCACTGCAGTTAATTAATGATAAGCCGTGAAAGCATGTATTCAGGCGAAATCCAGATTGCCGCAAAGCCCCACTTCAAACATACTATGCTCACATCAATTTGTTTTTAAGTTTAAAAGCTTGTTACACCGGCTTATAAGCTCCAAGTATCACGATCATCAGGGAGCTAACTATGCCCGCTGCAGGACATAGCCTCTCCCATGTTCCACCAGTCAACTCGGTCCTGTGCTTGCTGCTGCCACTTTATTCCCACAAACTTCCTTATCTCATCTGCCCACCTCACTTTCTGTCTCCCCTTCGCCCACTTGCTTGCTCTTATAATCCAGTCTGTGATCCTTAATGACCCGCGGTTATCTCGCCTTCACGCTAGGTGCCCTGCACATGACCATTTTTTCTGCTTGATTTCGACTATGATGTCCTTATCACCTGTTTGTTCCCTGATACACCCTGCTCTCTTCTTTCTTAAGGTTACACCGACCATTTTCCTTTCCATTGCTGGCTGCGTCATCCTCAACTTAAGCTGAATCCTCTTGGTAATCCATCAGTATGGGCAGTACCAGCTCACAAACTCACGAGACAAAGAGAAGAGACACAAACAAGCGCTGACTCTCAACTGAAGAATTTATTTAAATATATAAGTTATCTGATCACATAAGATAAAAACGCACAGAACATGCGCAGAGGGCCAGCAAAAGATTGTGTCGACATCATTAACAATTTTACGCTGCAGGTAACTGCGCAGGCGCGGCATATTACATTCAAACAAACATGCTACTGATTAAGATTTCTTCTTTTTCATGTAATGATACTGATGTCTGACTGACGCAGGACTCCCCTTCTTTTTTGATATAGAATGCCTCCACTAGTTCTCTTGTGATCTGATCGCTATGTTTGAAGAGCACTGTCGTTTCATTGAACAAGGGCCTGCATCCACACGTGTGGCAGTGCGAAGGCAAATTCACGTACATGCTGGTCTTGAAGGTTCCGGAGTGTTCTTTTATTCGTACATAGAGGCAACGCCCTGTTTGCCCAATATAAACCCTTCCGCATGTTAAAGGAATTTTGTACACCATCCCAAGTACACAGAGTGAGGCGTCCTTGTGTTTTACACCGCATTTATTTTGGCTAGAGCTCTTTTTCTTATGCTTTTATCATCTTTTGATCATGCTTTTATGATGTTGGGAGGCCTGTGAAGCAGCTACGCCGGTTCACAAGCCTCCCAACACCAGATTTGCCAGCAATGGCCACACTATAGCTGCATGTATTAAAACTGAATTGCGGCTGCTCCGACCAGGAGGAATGCTTTTATTAATGAGACGACATTAAAAAAAAAAGCACGCGAGAATTTACAATTTCGACCCTAGCAACCTTGAATTCGATAGGACAGGGTCCTTTAGGGGGCTTTTAACCGCCAAAGCAATTATAAACCCGAATGTGCTGGTGGAAGGAATTGCAAAACGGCTCTTATGTATGATGTTCCATGGATAAAGTGTATTAGAGGAAAAGTGTCAACGCGTTCCCACCATTTATGTGTTTTGCATACGCAAAGCACAGAAAATTAGATCGTCATGTCCACACATAGACGTGACAGACATTCTGGCAGCATGCGTGGAGTTTGTCGGGCCAATGGGCCCTTACCTGTAGCACACACGGTGGAAGCAGGGTGAGGAGAGCCCTGCAGTTATTAGTCAGAATTACTTTATCACATGCCGCGCAACTCTTCAAACGAGCTATCAGCTAACGTTCCTGAAATGGACGTCTACCGACAATTTGCCGTCACAGTTTCATGCAACCAATTGGACTAGACTTCATTAGCCGCTGTGGAGAGAGGGTTTCGCTGTTAAGCGGACTTGCCCAACAGAGTTGTATAGGTACCAAACATGCCAAAATAATATCGTGGATTTTAGGACGCACGCACAACTGCTGTTTATTCAGCGTAATAAAATAGGGTACGTAATTGTGACCTCAGTGGCCCCGAGAACAAGGTACACATGTATTGATGCCCCAGCGTGGCAATTGCCGGTGAGACGCTCCCAAATCCAAATTCGGCGCAGTTTGGCCCAAGTTCCGTTGATATTATCAGGATGGCACAGTAAATCTGACTTCGTGTACTTTGGCACAGTTGGCGCAGGAGTGGGATCACTGCCAATGCCACCCCAAGTATGCGTGATGTAAAATGCCAAGGTGGGGTTTTTTAAGGTATTATTAAATAAACGAATTAACAAATGGATGGTTAGATTGATAGTCAAATAAATAAATAAATAAATAAATAAATAAATAAATGATATTCCTAGGCAGAAATGTGAGCGTGTTGCCCGTCCACTTGCTCTTACCAAGGATCAAAGCACTTCCGGACAGGGGGCCCAGACTTGTTGTTCATTGGGATGAAGTCATAGAAACGACGCAATTCCATCATGGCGTCCACGTCATTTTCAAATGCCTTGTGAGCCACACCTGGGTTTTCATAAAAAATTCATGAGAAGAGGAAGCCCCTTTACGGCTCAAATGCTGGAAACATGTTTTGTTTTAGGGCATAGAACACTTAGGAGAAAGACCCAATTCATTTCGAAGTAAAGAGAGAGAGATGATTTATTAGAAGGCAGAGGGGCCCACCTCAATTCGAAGTAGCACATAGTTTTTAACACTATTTCTGCTCCTTCATGTTAAGAATTTAGTTGCTAAGGCAAAGAATTGGGTCACAGTGATTATGATGTTCCTAAAGCCTAATAATAGAACGCGAGAACGACACGACATGATTAAAGGTGTGTTGGTAACATTATCCAGCAAAGGTCCTTGAAATTTGCAAAGTCTGGCTCATCCGGTATGCAAGGTTATTTGTATTTACTCAGAAAAATTGAATAACGGACAATTATATGCCACTGAAATTAATGACATAATGGCAAGCTGGAGTGGAAAAGTCAAGCATCTATCTTTTAAATGTTTTTTTTTTCTGGATTTCCAAGCAATTTTCACGGTAAAGAGTGGATTTCTCGCTTTGTTCAACATTGCTTTCCGCTGATCGTCGTAGCAAGAACGATAGGCCATTTCTTTTTTTACAAGCAAATTAACAGCCTGAAAATTGATGTGTTTGATGCAGAGCGGTGCGAATGGCTAAATTTTGGGAGTGGAGCCATTCAAATACAGTTGAATCCAGTTATAACGATCCCAGATATAATGATCTATAACGAGTTATGATTTATGAGCTTCGACCAATCACAGCAGTGGCGAGACTCGCAATGGCGGCCGCAGCGCCTGTTGCTTGTTTTCGGCAAAATAAAGTTAATTGCAATGGTTTATGCAAATTTTCGACTTTATTTTTGAGTTCACCGCCAGAAATTACGTAACATGACACCATAATCTTGTTTTGTTCTTTAATGTTTCAGTGTCCCTTTAACTGAAACAGTGTCAGTTCATTGTAAATGCGGTTGAATTGTCTCGTAAGCATGCAGCAGGTATAGCTTCAAGACATGATTTGTCTTAAATCACTGAAGCAGTTAGCACTTTAATATAAAATGCCCAGAAAAAAAAAAACACCAGGTCGTGGCAACCAGATGGTGGCAACCAAGTCGTGCCCTTGCCAACGACCTGGTTGCCAAGGGAGCATTTTTAAGGCTGAATCCATTCAGAAAGAACTTCTGGAATAATGACCCCTTTTCATGGCACTTTAAAATTCATCATAAAGATGTTTGACTGTATTCAAGTGAGTGTGATTCAAATAGAATAATTTTCTAATAATTTTCAAATATTTTTAAAATAGTTTTTGAATACTTCAAAGTGAAATTGCAGAAGAGAATTTACAAGCATATTCTCATGAGATGGCAAGTGCTTGTTTCAGCTAGAAGCACTAGTTGTATTGTGCTTCACAGTGACCTTATCAGGAATGAAGCAATGTACAGTCCGTTTTGCACTTAGGGGAAATTTCGGAGCGCATGGCACGTGGTGTGACCAGCGCTGAAGTTGGGTGCCGCTGTAACCGGCAGCGTGGTTCAACACTACGTGTCAGCGCACATGCTAGCTGCTGCCCACACGAGACTGCACCGTGATCTGATGTGCTCCAAAATTTCCCTCAAGTGTGAGGCAGACTGAACATGATTTGGAGCAAGCAAAGTGTTGCCAACGACACTTTACATGTGCAAGGCAAAGAAGCTATTTCTCCAGCCTCGTCTTTCGACTTCTGTGGTAGTCTAACAGATGCGTGGTCAATCCTGGAACAGATTATGTCAGCTGGTGAACCCCAGTGACCGCCACCTAATGGCCCAGAAGCAATAATCCTCTAGCGTAGCGCATTTAGCCATTGAGCAGACTTGCACAACAGAAGCTGCCGGGACGCTGTGCATGATGTCGTGGCTTTATCACAACGTATGCACAAGCAGTGTTTCATCTACAGAATAATTCTTGGTACATGGCTGCGACTTTGGTGGACCCGCGATTAAGTTGCAGTGTAATTCCCACCGACAGACACTGTCAAACCAGAGACACCAAATAGGTAAAGTCTCGTGCAATTTATGCCTACTTCATGTGGATGTCGCAGTTAATCAAATTTGGCAACCTTTGGTGCAGTTGGTGAAAAGATAGAATCACTGCTTTGTTTCAACAAAAACATCTGATGCCCGGGCCGATGGCTTAATTACACATTCTGTCCCGGCAGCAACAGGACTAATTTTTTCTCACAACAACGTAGTGAAAGAGGAGGATAATACCATATGTCGGCAAAATAATTGGAACTCACTCAATTTTTTTTCCCTTAGAACTCACTCGAACTCAGACTTGCCAAAATTTCGTTGAAGCAGACTCCCTCAGACTCACATTTCTCTTCAGCCAAACCCACTCGAACTAACACTCGCAGATTGTTTTTATCAACGAGAGTTACTCGGACTGATACTCGCTAAACTTTTCCTCAAACAGACTCCCTCAGACTCAGACTCACCAAAATTTCATTGAAGCAGACTCCCTCAGACTCGCATTTCTCTCCAATTAAACTCACTCAGATTAACATTAGCAGATTGTTTTCATCAGCGAGACTCACTTTGACTGATACTCACTAAACTTTTCCTCAGACGAACTCATTCGGACTTGCCAAAATTTAATTGAAGCAGACTCCCTCTGACTCTCATTTCTCTCCAATCAAACTCACTCAGACTAACACTCGCAGATTATTTTCGTCAGCGGAACTCCCTCAGACTCGCATTTCTCTCCAATTAAACTCACTCAGATTAACATTAGCAGATTGTTTTCATCAGCGAGACTCACTTTGACTGATACTCACTAAATTTTTCCTCAGACGAACTCATTCGGACTTGCCAAAATTTAATTGAAGCAGACTCCCTCTGACTCTCATTTCTCTCCAATCAAACTCACTCAGACTAACACTCGCAGATTATTTTCGTCAGCGGGACTCACTCGGACTGACTACGCTTTTTACTAAGCTTTTCCTCAAAAAGACTCACTTGGACTCAGACTCGCAAAAATTTCATTGAAGCAGACTCCCTCAGTCTTGCATTTCTCTCCAGCCAAACTCACTCGGAATAACACTGGCAGATTGTTTTCGTCAGTGGAACTCACTCGAACTGATACTCACTAAACTTTTCCTCAGACGAACTCATCCGGACTCACCAAAATTTCATTGAAGCAGACTCCCTCAAACTCTCATTTCTCTCCAACTAAACTCGCTCGGATTACCCTTTACAGATTGTTTTGGTAAGCGAGACTCACTCGGACTGATACTTACCAAACTTTTTCTCAAACAGACTCACTTGAACTCAGACTCAGCAAAATTTCGTTGAAGCAGACTCCCTCAGACTAGCATTTCTCTCCAACCAAACTCACATGGATTAACACTCGCAGATTGTTTTTGTCAGCGGGACTCACTCGGACTGATACTCACTAAACTATTCCTCAGACGAACTCATCTGGACTCACAAAAATCTCATTGAAGCAGACTTCCTCAAACTCACATTTCTCTCCAACCAAACTCACTCGGATTTACACTCGCAGATTGTTTTCATCAGTGGGACTCACTCGGACTGATACTCACTAAACTTTTTCTCAAACGGAGTCAAACGGAATCAGACTCGCCAAAATTGAAGCAGACTCACTCAGACTCGCGAAATTTTTCTCCAACCAAGCTCACTCTAACAGTCACAGATTGTTTCCGTCAGCGAGAGTCACTCGAACTAATACTCACAAAACTTTTCCTCGGACTCAGACTCACCAAAATTTTGTTGAAGCAGACTCACTAAGACTTGCGAAGTTTCTCTCCAACCAAACTCACTCGGACTAACACTCGCAGATTGCTTTCGTCAGCGGGACTCACTCGGACTGATGCTCACTAAACTTTACCTCAAACTCGCTCAGACTTGCTAAAATTTCGTTGAAGCAGACTCACTCAGACACGAGAAATTTCTCTCCAATCACTCACTCTGACTGTAACGTGCACCCAAATCTGAGCCCACGTGCCCACAGCATTTTCGCCTTCATTAAAATGCAGCAGCCACAACCGGGATGCGAACCCACAACCTGCGGGTCAGCAGTCAAGTACTTTAGCCACTAGACTACCGCAGAGGGACTCGTTACATCTGGAATTTTTCCGACTAGGTTTGACTGTATTTTGAAAACTGTTAGGTCGATGTGTCTAAGTTGCCATTACATCTTTGAAAATAATTCAGTCTTAGTACTTGCTGGACAAACCTTATATACATACAGTAAAAACCGACGTATAGTCCCGAGTCTTTAGATGCACAAGCATCTTATGCTCAGGGCAGTGTCCGTTCTGCCACATCCACACCTATACTGCACATGCACTACTCTCCCTCATTCTCCTCGCCTACACAAGTGTGTGCTCTCCTCTAACGCGATGCAGCAAATAATTGCATATAACTATCTCTCTCACTCTCTTCCTCTAAGGGTATGCCGGTAGGTAGCGCACGTGTCGTGGTACAGCATAAATAGCGTTCGCTATGCTTCCGTCATTCTCTCTCTGTGGAACGGTGTGCGAAATGCAACAAACAACCTCAATGTCAGCGCTAGTCGCAGCAGTAGCGCCACTGCCACGGAGCAGAAGAAGGCTCGGGAAACCAAACGTAAATGTCAGCATCAGCAAGTGAACCTTGAACTTCAGGCCAGGGTCCACATTGAAACCAAAGCACTTGCCCGCGCTGCACCTGGTCGAAGAACGTATCTGTTTCGGGGCCTGGACATGATCCTGTGCAGAAACCCAAGGCCACTGCCCTCCGTTCGACTGATCACAAAGCCATTGTCTTCAAGATACAGCACGCACCAATGCTTGGAATCATGTACGATCTCCAAATAAAGATGCAACCCCATACAGATGCCTCCTCTCTTTTCGATATATTCTCTTACTTTAACTTTTATTCGGTTGTGTTGCCAAGTAAAACAAAACATGAACTCGATGCCCACCTCGTATGCTTTCACATCCCACCATGCTTGCCCGTAGGGGGAGATGATGTGTACTTTTTTTCTAGATAATGAGATGAAATTTCTGGCCTGTGCTATATGCTGACCCTAAAAATGTTTCACCAGAATTCACAGTTTTCCTTTCAGTAGAGCACAGTGCTATCATCATCATTAGTCTTATGCAGAACAGTTGCCATCGCCACCGCTTGGCGAACTTCCCTATGGCCACGATTTTATGCTATCAGGACTGCCTCAACAGTATTTGGCCGCCTCCAAAGAAAGGTGATCCCAGCTGCCAAAACTATTTGCCAGTGTTTTGTGGGAAGGTAGTTCAGCACAAACGAGAAATGCATTCGTGGCTGAGAGAAACAGAAAGCCCTGTTTGTGTGCAATGGTTTGAGAAGAAGTTTGCGGGGGAGCCAGAAATTAGCACATTTTCTGCCAGTTAATGGTAATTGAGAGACTGTTAGGGGTAATTGAGAGACTGTTAGCGAGCAACAGAGCACTGCTGGGGCTTCAATCACTACTTGTGCCTGGCACGCTTCACTGTTACCTTTGTGAAGTGACTCCGAGCTCGTCGTCATCCTGGGAGAGATCACATCTCCCGGGATCAGATCCCGGCTGCAGCCGCTTGATGAGTGCCTAAATAAAACATTTAGGGACCACATCAAGCGCCTCCATATGAAGTGGATGAGACCCGGAGAGCCCCCGCCTGACAGCTAAAACAGACCTCGCAAGCGATACTGTGCACATAGGTCAGACCTTCTAGAAGAGCTCCATTTCAAACGCCCCAAATGGCACTGAAAATGAGGTATTGTGGGAAGACATCTCTGACAAGGGAGTTCCAGAAAAAAGCACGTCATGAAATGATGAATAAGTTCATAAATCAACGTATTAGGTCTGTTTTCCTCGGAATATAGTCAGGTGAAACCTTTTTTCTTTTCTCACATTTGCGATTACAAAAATACACCTGGTAATAAATGTAGATCCAAGCTACATGAGGGTTTTCACGGTATTTACGATGGACTCTTCATTCCTTGCTCGAGCTTAGTTCAAAATGCAATACACTCAAACCTCATAACAAAATCACACGTGCCACGAAAATACTTTGTTATATCAGAAAATTCGTTGTAAACATATATTTGTAGCACTGTATCTATGCCGGAACTATTTTTGATTTACTTCGTTACAAGTGATAATCTGTTATATCAAGATTTGAGTCCACCCTCGAGCAATCACACATCTAAATGTACGGATAAAAATTGGGTAAGAAAGAGTATTAGTAGTTACCAGAGGTGACTGTATGAGTTTTGGCCCCACCAAGCTCCTCCTGAGTAACATCTTCATTCGTAACAGCCTGCAAATGAAAGAATCTGACTGCGACAATCACAGAGCGATATCATTCTGCTCGAGGCCTGATAAATTGTAGAACAAATGAAGGGCGCTCGAACAGTGTTTGCTATTGCTAAACTTTCAAGCATAAGGAAATCAACAATTTGCTAACACTCCGTAACGAGCTCACCAATTCTTGTTTTTCATGATCCCAGGAGAGTGGCTGAAGCGTGCAGTCTTTATATAAAAATAAGAGATGCATCTACTATAGCATTTCAAATTACTGATGTATCGAGCTGCTTTGCAATCTACTGTGGTCTCTATATATCTTGGTATGATGGCATGAATTCCTTTAAAATGTGACCACACAAACTACAGACTATGTTCTGCCAAACAGCTGCTGCTCGCTGCTTTCGGAGCTGCTCAGTTATCCACTTTCAATATTTTTAGTGAATGTCAAGAACATGACTCATAAGTGTTGTCGCATTTTTTAATCCCTACAATGAGCCAGCCGACTGAAGAGAAGAAATGAGGCCCTTACAACATGCAGAATGTCAAGGCTACCAGGTAAAAATTTCATTTGAGGTTATTACGCTAGGACTTTTATCTCCAAACAATTATCGTAATTGAGTGCTTAATAAAGTGAAACTGAGAAAAAAAAAGGCGACTAAGCATGTGAGCATGCTGATTCATACCTTCACGACGTCTGGGCCAGTGATGAAGAGATAGGAAGTGTCCTGCAAAAAATGAAGAAGAGCGCAAAAACGTTTTTAAATATTGAATGAATGAATGATTACAAAATTAGATGCAGATGAGCTTTTCAAGTTCTCCTTAGTACCCTTAAAAACTTAGAACTACTAAAGAAACAGTAATGCTTGTTACTCAAAGTTCTATAGTATTAGGACTATTCGCATGCATGCACAATTAGGACCAGTTCTTGAAGAATCATTCAGAATAACACTTTTCCTTTCACATGTTTTACTGCCTAATGTGAAATCTTGTAAAATGCAAGTAAGTGCGGTAGATAATATAAGTCTGGTTTCACGAGAGAGAACTTGCTGAACTTGTTTAAGTATGCTACATAGGCGCAGGCGGCTGTTGTACGGCGCCAGCAGTGCTCCCCTTAGAAAATCACCGTGAGCGGCGGCAGAGACGGCACTGGCATGTGAAGCAGACGATGCGGAGAAGGCTCTTGTGACTTTCGTCATCGCATTCATAGAGCAGCAGCAATGTTTCCTTTTAAACAATTCGAAGCTGTACGTCGTTGTAATTGTCTCCCAAGGCAAAGAGAAGAGGCAGCAACAGAGTTTTTTGAACAGTAGATGAAGCAGTAGACTGTCAGACATGTGTTCAGATAATGGGGCCCGTCGTCGAGTTTCTGGGAAAGTCTTGCGCCATTGTTTGCGGTGATGCCAGCGTTTAATGATCGCCAAGCCATCTAAAAAGGATGACATGTTCTTTCGTGTCTTTGCACAGAGGAGCGCCATCAGAACATTAAGTGACTCAGGTTCTTTGTGTGGTGCTGTGCTTTTAGGCATTTGTTTAAGTTCTGAGGCCGACTAGTAGGGGCACAATGCCTACTTCCTTTCAAGACGGCAAGTGAGACAGGCATGACTGGAGAAAATTGTGGATGATCTCCCTGACGGGAACCCTGATTTGATGAAAAGCAGCACGGATGCACACAGCGTTGACCCGATTGAAACGAGCGTCGACGCGGGTGCTCGAAAAACGGTTTCAAGTGGAATTCTGTGTAGCGTTTACTCGCGCAAACATTTTTTTGAATTGCAAAGAGACAGGAGGCAAGTTGGGTTCCGCATGAGTTTCATTGCAGATAAACGAGCCGAAAAAGTAGACAGATTTAGTTGCCCATACACGGCAGCTGTACTGACGCAGCCTGCCAGCCCTCTTAAATGACAGGCCGCGTCCGTACAGCTACTGCGAACGCGCAAATAAATCTGTCTAGTGTTTTCACTCGACATGCAGTCGAGCATTGCGGATGATGAAGAGGGTGAAGCAAGAGAAAGTGTGTTGCAAGCGGGCAGAAAGGCCGCCAGCTACTACGAGTGAGGAAGAGTGTGACGACAATGTGCAGCTATGACTTGACCTACATGACATTGCTCCAACAACTGCGGCGAGAGGGTTAGAACGAACGTATGGTACAGTGTCACAAAGGGTAGTCAAAAAGCTGATTTGTATCTAAAGTTGTAAATAAACATATTTGCATTAAAACTGCCGAACTTGCTATTCTACACTGTTGTCTGTAAGGCTCCTGGAGGAAAGGCGAGTCCTGACAACTCAAGTGAACTAATGATTATGGCAGTTACTACGCAGTCGCTTTCAAGGCTTAGCTACAAGGCAAGCTAGCATATGCTTTTTCGTGTGTCTGCTTTAGAGAACGGTTGCCACTTGCATGAAGCAGGCCATGTGCGTGAAATCATGGAATGTTAAGGCAATGTGTGCAAATTTAGTTGCAAGGCCACCCCGCAGATGAAGCTCAATGCAACAAGCTACGCGGTAATAGCTCACCTTTTTTATGTTCATTTTAAGTGCGAAGCATTTCTTAGCGAACCAAGTGCATTGAGAATTTCTACCTACATGCCTATCTATCTAGATGCCAAAGTCGATAGGTGCCCTGGTGGTCACCTCTTTAAGCTTAATGACAGAGACCAATATTGGCATAGGTGCTTGCCAAGCGTATGATGAAGATGACTATCTGGTTGTGACATGAGTAAAGCGAAAATCTTGGCATGTATGTCGCGAGACCCTTTCCTACCACTCCGTGTGGCCCATACATGAGCTACGAGATGCGTATATGAGCGGCAGGTGATTCACAGTTTATATCTACCGAGAAGCGGCGAGAACAGACATCGATAACTTAAAAAAGTACGCGTCAAGAAAATATGGAATGAGCCGCGATGACCCGAGGTTTGCGAAGAATAGAAATCAGGATACCTGAAGGAACCGAACTCAGGCATTCTTAGTGGCAATCAAATATTCTACACCAGAGTCAAGCCAGGTCACAAAGCTGCTTTTGAAGAGGCCCTATACGCAAGAAAATGACTGTGTAACGAACATCATTAGTGGTTGCAGTGCTGACTTCAATTTTATGACAAGCTAATAAACATTAATTATGTACAGCTAATCTTGTGATACAGAAGTGCCAGGAATGACAAGAAAAACTGCCGAAAAAGAAAAAAGATGCACAGCATGCGGGCAAGAGAACGAATTAGAAGAAAGAAGACTGCGAGCGAGCACAAGAGATTGGAAGGTGGGCGCGTGTGGAGACAGAACGTTTGCGAGTATGAGGGAGAAGACGGCGGGTGGTCGAGGCTGCCTGGGTTCTGCCCAGGGAGTGAAACGCTTAGAGAGTCGCCCGAGTTTGTACCTCGGCAAGCTACCGTCTTCATGCTCCGGTCGTCTAGCTGGCGGGGGGTGCAGCGAGAGGCGGGGATAGGGCAGCGTCACGCCGCTGACCTTGAGTGAGCCTGGGCTTGCAGACACCTGCCTGCCCCATCAACGGAGCACGAGCCAGAGCGGTCTTGGAGGTTCCCGGAGTGCCTGCCGGCACCAGTCCAACACCGGGGAACGACCCCCCGTGTTCCTCACCTCGGAGCGTCATCTTACACCAGTGGGGACGCCAGTACCAGCGGTTGTGCCATTATCGACAAACGTGGTGAGGGAGGGTAGCGTGTAAGCGCAACCGATGCTCACCATAGGCAGCCGACATGAGCTGGTAGTTGACGAGCAGACGAGGATAGATTAAGAGATGCACGTAGGTCTTGGCCAAGCCAAAACCAGAATAGGACCTGTTAACTACTGTGTTTTGGGGACAGCTAGTTGTTTAGAGATATTTTCATGTTTTATTGGGTACTTGTTTATACCTGTGTGGATGGAACGAAAGTTGTGTTTTTGTGCCACACGCGTCTCTTTCATAAGACCATACCGCTTGCCCAAACAAAACGTGTTTGGCGACATAGTGAGAAGAAGCCATATCGGCTTAAGGTCAATTCTGGGTGCAGTACACGTTGGCTCGGCTTTAATAACCGTCGGATAAAAATTACATATGCGCCAATATTATTCAGCAAGCTAATATCAGGAGTTGTGTGGCCCCAGAGAACGCTCTAAAAAATGCTATGTGTGATATTGACAGCATCACACGTGAAATATGAATCGCACTGTGGTGCGCTCCGCTTCAATAAAACCGATGAATTTTCCTGACATGTCGGATGATAAGTTTTCCTTGAAACGTCAATGTAGTCGGCACGGCTGGTAAGCCTACTATGTTCATACTACTTCAGCAACAAAAACACGTCGATCCACTTCGTTACGGTTCACTCAAAGCTAAAAAAAATGCAGCATAGACTCGCTGACTGCTTCACATAAAACCGATCCACAATGCGTGGAATCAGCTGAATCTTTCTCAATACTTTTTTTATCGTGTCTAATAATTTTATAAGGGGTTTAATGTACCAAAACATTATATGATTATGAGAGGCGCCATAGTGCTGGGCTCCGGAAATTCAGAGCACCTGGGGTTCTGTAACGTGCTCCTAGATCCAAGTACACGAGCCTCAGACATATTTGCCTTCACCAGAAATGCAGCCGCTGTAGCAGGGATCCGATCCAGCGACCACAGATTTGTAACTTTTTCTACACCTTAACATCATCCCCTAACATTGAAAAAAGAGAGCATTCTACATCTCCCATTCCCTTTCAGTCTTTTAACACGATAGCGTTAAAGAGCTCGTTTCACAGAAATTCTGGTATCAGCGTCGTTGTCAGCGAAAAATCATCATCTTAAGCGTGACCGAAAAATTGAGAATGATGCAAAGAAAATAAATAAATAAAGCAGAGTGAGGACCGAGCCCGGGTCTTTAGTGGCAAGTGGATGTTCCTGCACACAGCCATGTCTCCGCTTATGAAAGCCGTCAAAAGAACTTCTTTTACTTGGAAATGCAGTGAAAGTAGCTTCCATGCTTCACAAACACACGTGTCCTGTATACATGCTTCACAATGCAACATGAAATACTGTAATAATGCGTGGTACAAGCTTTCATTGCCAACGAGCATCAGGATATGTGATTATCATAATGTCTCAGTGGTTGAAAGTCAGCACCCCCCTACAAAAGGCACACACGCTTCTGCGCTTATTCCCTCAAGGCCACGTATAGTGGGTGCATAGCAAATTCGAAATGGTTTCATGCGCTAAGTGTTTGAAATATGCACTAGCAGCAGCATGTCACTATTGCGTTTAACTCCTAGGCAAACCTTTAGGGTTTCTTAACTTTTTTTTTTTTACTAGAATCTTTGCCGATTGCACTTGTTTCTCTGTTGTAGTGCTTGCCCACTCCTGTTTTGTTTTTCTTTTCGATGCTTTGCCGACCCTTATATTCTAACAGATGCTAATGTAATCATCAGTCTTTGTATACTTCATGTAGATTTCCGCAGCGCACGATACAAGCAACGGCAGCACAATGAAACAAAAGCAACATCCAGCGCCCACAGCAAGCACCTGCGTTTGTTCCAGCACCCACATGCCATCAGTTCCTTGCTGCCACCAACAGTGGTGCCACCAGTCGAAACTCGCCCTGCGCCTATTCTGAAAGGATTTCCGATATTAAAGAAAGAATACGTGACATACCGTATTTCACGCATATAACGCATACCAAAAACCAAAAAATTTCAGTGGCCAAGTGGGTGTGTGAATAATTCGCAGATTTTTCCTATAGTGCAGCTTCACAGCAATGCGTGTTGTCTCATGAAGCCTCTTAACAGTGTAGCGAAGGCTACGGAGGCGGTTTCCACAAATTTGTGTTGCCCTGAGAGTTAATATGGCAGTGTCTGGCCAATTTTGGTTTTGCTTCCTTGCATCGTTGAAGTGTCAAGAGCAACACTGGTGGAGAGAATTCGATTATTCATTGTAAACCTCACTGTCATCTTATAAGTATGTTTTTGAACATTTGCGGCCGCACAGTGACCCTCCACATACCCCTACGCCACTGACACCATATTTACCTTGGAAAATGGCTAAACGAATAGGAGGTGCTGTCTAAGAAATAGAAAGAAACGAAAGGCATTTTTGCAAAGTGAACAATACTTGCATCTTACCTACTACTTCCTGCAACCATTTGAGTTCCATAATAAATAAAGCAGTATTTACCTCAGCCAAGCAAATGAGATATTATCAGCAAGTTTAAGTACTACTTTTGGCACAATAGCAGGCATGCATCTCAGTTCTGTTGCTTCCTAGGTGCTGACAAAAGTCGTCACTAAGTTGGAACTCTTTTTACCTCTGTGATATCAGTAGTTCTCAACATCTCGACCCGTTCGCCAAGCCTCACTCGATCTATTCTGTCATTATGAGTAGCGTCTGGCGGCAGTCCTTCACCGCACAGCAAAAGCTTATTGATTGATTTGTGGGGTTTAACGTCCCAAAACCACTATATGATTATGAGAGACGCCGTAGTGGAGGGCTCCGGAAATTTCGACCACCTGGGGTTCTTTAACGTGCACCCAAATCTGAGTACACGGGCCTACAACATTTCCGCCTCCATCGGAAATGCAGCCGCCACAGCCGGGATTTGATCCCGCGACCTGCGGGTCAGCAGCCGAGTACCTTAGCCACTAGACCACCGTGGCGGGGCGCACAGCAAAAGCTTAAGATCATCGCCATCGCCAAGCGATTTGAGAGGCGGGAAGACGGTATGATGTGGACGAGTCCTGCGTGTGTTTGTGGAGAAAGAGAAAGCCTACAAGCTGTGTACCACGACCGTAGGTCCTTTCGTACACCAGCACTTACACTGAGCCGGAGGTGCAGCTAGTAAAGTTCACCGAAGATGTGAGAAGCAGAGATCACGGTGTAACGACTGAGATGGCCCAAGTTGAAGCACAGCGACTGTCGACAGAGCTAGGCATACCTCACGGATTTCGTGCGAGCCGCGGATGGCTGCACCGCTTTATGAAGCGGCAAGGGTTCTCCACTGCTTGAGCAGTAGCTTTCGTACAGCCCTTTCTGAATATGAAATGCGTGGGCAATACGCGATAACTTTTTTTTTTCTTTCTCGACGAGCTGAAAGTGGGGGGTGCGGATTATATGAAGGGGTGGGTTATACGCGTGGAAATACCGTACTATACTCGGCGACAACTTTCTGTGGCAGCACAGCCAAGGCTACGAAGCCCAAGCACGCCCTACGCTTCTACATATAGTCCACCCTCGCTAACTTTTGTATACTGCGTAGCATAATGGAAATTATAAAAAAAAAGATGTAAATAATATCTTCAAGATTGTTCACATTAGTACTAGAAATCTTCACCTCAGCAGGTTTTTTGTTCTTTGCTGCTTCTATTTTTCGTGTGCCTTTTCACCTTTTCCTTGCCCCGGTAAACAATGATGGCGTCGCTCGGTTGCAGAAAGTTCACATCGAAGCTTGTGAGTGGGCATGAGTGCGTGTTCATTAGGTGATTGGTATTCATGAGCAAGGAGAAACAAAGGCAGTCGTGTGTTGTGAAATATTTTGTTTCTCGCACATGCAATCACCAAGAAGTTGTGTGCGAGTGATACCATCTATGAAAGTGGGACTCGAATCGCTATAGCCGCCTTGAAAGTGACACTAGCGACCTGCCAGTCTTCAGCAACTTTGAAGAAAAAGTGCGATTGGAAACTAACATAAAACCAATGACCCTTTTCCTAAATTGTGTTGCATACGTGGTTGGTGTTTCGGCTGCCTAATATTGTTGATATGTTAACGCTGAAGATCGCGTAGCATAACACCGCTCCCGTCGGTGTCATCGAAGGGAGTAGTTCCTTGCGCTTTGCCTAGGTAACAGGCACGTTCGTGTATATTACTCTGTTGACTGTGCAAAAACAGTCTTCTTGGCCGAGCAAAGATAGCGTTTCACCCACTTAAATTTTCGAATGTCAGATGCCCGCTCATGACCGATTGGTGCCAAGATTTCTGCTTCCCATCGATGCCTTTGCATCCCCTAAAAAGACGACATGAGCGTCTCCAGAAAGTCGTTGCGTCGCTAAAGGAGGAAAATAACAATGCCCACCAAGTATGCACTGAAATGGTTTGTAGGCTTTGCGTTGTCCCAATCGTCCAGCACCTGCTCGGTCACACTTTTTTTTGTCCTCAAATAAATCTCAATGCTTCAAAGAAGCTTCATGTTCTTTTGCTTAAATAAGAACATTTTATTAATTTCCTCCCAAATAAATATAAGATTTATTGCATGGTGGTCGTGCAAAAAAGTACATGTTGGATGCCCTTGCGAAAACGAAATCGCACAAAAACAAACTACTTGGCGTAGTAACACATGTGCAGAAGCTCCGCCCTCGTAGCTTTGGCTGTGCTGTCCCAGAAAGTTGTCGCCAAGTATAGTAAGAAAGACAGGTAGACCTGCACACCATGTGTCCCCATATTTGTTCAGATGCCTCTGCACAATGCTTACTTTCATTCCCTCCATTTAATTCCAAACATTTTTCGCAATAAGATGGGACATACTTTTTGGCAAAACATTCCAGTGGATGGCCCAATGCTCAGTGAAAGAACTTTGCCGACAACACTGGGCGGCTTCACCGATTTAAGCAGCACTAATATATCGTTGGCGAAACCAATTCTGGCGAAAGCGAAGCTGTCAGCAGCCAGGACGTCCAGCAGTGAAAGACGAAGGAGTAACCGGAAATCTCCGCCAAGTTTTTTTCCCGCGGGGATCTTCAATGCTTGGCCAGACGCAAGACAGACGCAGTGGTCAATTGCTTGCGCAAGGCAGGCTTCGAGACGGCGTAACTTGTGGAAACTGGTGAAGACGACGATGACGAGCGCATGAACAACGTGTTTCGCGACTTGTCGTCCCGCTTCCCAGCAGCAGTTCCAGACGAAGTGTCTGCGGGCGACTTCGTGGAAGGGGAGTTCAACGTCCAGGCCGTTGCGATTCTCGCTGGCGAAAACATAGTAGCTAGTGTCGCAGGAAGCCAGGATGCCCAGGCCGACAGCTCAAGTGATGAAGATGATCGTCCGGACGAGGCGCTGAATTAGCGGCAGCGTTCAGCGTCATTTGCCATTGTATTAGCGACGTGAAAAGAACCACTGTTGCACCTGGACAGCTTTGATAAGATCGAGATTAGCGTGTTCAACCTCACTTCAAAAACGATGGAGCATGCCTAGATAAGCTATTTTTTCCACGTAAATAAATCGATCATTCTGTTCCGGCGTGTGTGCAGAATTAGTTCACGTTCTTCAATGCACCTCTTGTAAGTGATGATTCGCTACAGGTAAGCTCTCGTGGCCTCTATTTTTTTATATCGAATTTTTCATATCTCGAACTAATTCGGCATCCCCTTCGAGTTCTATATATCCGTCCGTGTTTGACTGTAATCACATGAAACAAAAACCACATATGTGGCACTAGCAATCCCATCAGGGGATCAGATGCATTGTCATCGCCATCACACAATGGCACCTGAGCACATGTTGTGGTCAGTTTGCGTTGTTTTGCATAGGGACTGTGTGAGTCGTATCTGTTCCCAGAGAAATGCAGTAGAATGTGATGCTTCAATTTTATTATAAAAAGCGCACAACAAAGGAAGTTCATTCGCCCACTAAATATAGCTGCACCGTGTTTTTTTCGTGTGCCGAGCCTTATAATCATGAGTAGCATAAACTGAGATTTTCAGCTGCATGTTGTTCAGGAAAAGTTACTGCAGGCTAAAAATAAGAAACCATCCAAACCTCCAAGAAATGCTTGCAGACTTCCATAACTAACTTGGCATATGTTGACTTTGTCAAGGTAGCAGTATGCAATGGAGGTGTATCTAAATGTGATAGCCAAACCAGTAAGAGCCACAAGAATAAATTTCCCATTATTTGAAGGAAAATTGTGCTTGTCTTTCTTTTTAAATCTTTTTCTGATCGTCAAAATAAGGTCATGCTACAGTTTTAGTGTTAAAATGTGGTAGCAATTTATTCATGAACATATTTATTATGAACTCGCAAAATCACGTAGTTACATTAGTCCAAATAATCTTCTTGAAAGCATAGTTTTTATCAAGCTGAGTCAAATAAACGCTTTTTCTTGTTTCTTTCCTGCCTATTATATAGTTTCTTCAGTGTTTTCAAGCAACATATTTGGGCATATTTGGAATGTTGGTATTTGGTTTTTGGTTGGATTGTGCAAATATTTGAATGCTTCAAGCATTCGAACAAATATTACTGTATTCAATTCACTTCAGTTCAAATTTCAATTGTCGAAAATATTGAAGTATTCGAAATGAACGAATAGATGTCTGTTATTCCGCATACAACTCCTGTACATGTGGTTTCACTGCAGTGGAGAGGTGCTAAGCGGTGAAAGCACCTACTTAACAAAATGTTAATTTGCATGCATGTAAAGGAGGTTTCATTAAAATAAAGAGGTGCTCCAACATGGAAACACCAATTCAAAGAAAATCCACACTGCTGCGAAGCCCCACTTCAAGATCAAATGAACATATTGCCCTCGCATCAATTAATCATTTTTTAAGCTTAAAAGCTTGTTATACGGGCTTATATACTCTATGTATAGTAAATACTAAAATGCAACATACTTTAAGGGCTGTCACTTCTATTGTACCGAAAGTCAAATCCTGTTACTACTCAAAGTTGTTTCCACTTATTTTGAATCAAAAAGAAGGACATTTGCACAGACCTTATTTCAATTAAAAAAAAAGTTTTGTGTAGGTTGGTTTGGTCATAAAAAATGTGCCTTTTTTCTTTATAATATGTGATGTATACTATTCTAATTAGATTCGAAACTATTCGACCAGAACCGCAATTTGCTTCGAACCTGAAAATTACTATTTGCACGAACCTAATTTTAATGTACTTCGACTTTATATATGATCTTCAATTTTTTTGTTGTGAAAGTAGAAAAATTAAACTTGTGAAAGCAAATAATAACAATAAATGTGTAATTTCCGAGAAAAAAACTTGCGTTTTCTGACTAGCATCTCCCCTTAAAGTGTGTTTAAACGGTTACCTAGTAGCTGTGGAGCGACTGTCGACTTGAAGCTATTTCTTTCCTATTCCAAGTTGAAAACAGTCCTGTCCCTTGACTGAGTAAAACGCATCGCTTTGCAAAAATCGCTTTGAGGCGTCAGTGGAACTTCTGTCGAGGGGTTTGCCTCTAACATTCAGTGTGAAAGATTAATCTGATTTCGACACAAGCAAGATGTGGCTGAGAGGAAATCGTGTGATACACCTGAACTTGGCGTCGACTGAGCCACTACGACAGCAACCAAGTTCTACTAGCAGTCTCTTATGACAGCGTTTTGTCAGCCATGCTTTTTTTCACGTTGCATAGGGAGCCATGACTGAATGCCCAGCAATTCAGGGGTGTAACCTGCTGCAGCCGATCCGACTATTTACAAAAATTAAGATGCCTCTATTGCTGCTACACCTGAGAAGAAAAGATTTGCAGGTCTGATCATGAGTGCTATGGTTACGCTACTGAATTTGTAAGAGGAAAGTGAAAAAGCTTTCGAACCTGCAAATGCAGAATGCACGAACATGTACATACTTCAGCCCGTTTATAGTGAATGTTGAGCGTGGCAGTTACATACTGCCACAGACACACCTTGCTCCGAGATTGAGCAAACCGCTTGGTTTGGAAATGATATCACCTGACTATAGGACATACAGTCGACGTCCGATTTCCCAGACCCTCAAGGGACCGAGAAAACGTCCGGAAGATCGGGCAGTCCGGAAAAAGGAATGCAAGTGAAAACAGACCTTTTAATATGTATTTTTCGCTAACGGAGAGGGTCGTGGCAGGAGTACAGGATTCTCATTGAAATTCAGCATGTGCATCATTCTGGTGGCTCAGAAAAGAGCGAAAAGAAATAAATAAAGAAAAAAAGATGTCGCCAGCGATACTACATACACTCAGGAAGAAAAAAAAAGAAAAGGCTTATTTTTGTTTGCATAGCGTTCCACTTGCCCGCGATGATGTCTGCGTCAATTTCAGTTAACGTCATGCGGTCACTCTACACCGATTAGAGTGTCAGCACTCCTATAAACTCTGAGCTTTTTGGTTGTGTAGGTGCTGCCTCTTCGATCTCGGTGTCATCGGAATCCTGCGTAACTTGACGAATGATTTCGTCATCGCTTAATTTCACACACAGTCGAGGCCTTTGTCAGCGTTGGTGAGCTCTCGAGGGTTCTCTCGACTGGAATCTACACACCGGCAACAAGCAGATCATCGAAGGCAACGTCCGCAGGTGGAAGGTCATCGCATATGCTGTCTACTCCGGGCTATCTCGGCGTCCAGTATGAAGTTCAAAAGTGTTGTGGCTCGGGCGAGTTGGTTATCCATGAACTTAGCTTCTATTAGCGCGGTACATATGAAAAGGAAAGAGGAAAGAAAACAGAGACGTCAAGACAGGTAGGCGCTAAACTTCCAACTGTTTATTTCATGCCCTTGACACCCATCTTATACATGCGTAGAAACACGACTCATCTTGCACGTGGTGTCATCCCAAGAAACGTCATTTCCTTATCTGTCAAAGCAATCGAAGGTGAACTCACACACAAGTTTCCCATTCTTTCTATTGCCTCGGCTTCTTTGATCTCACGTGTCAGCTGATTGCGAGACCTGCTGATAACGGTGCAGCTATACAGATCAGGGGAGCACCCACACCCCTTGCAGTGCGCCGCCAAGAACCCTCCCGCTGAAAGTTTATTTCTCGCGTTGTAAGCATGTTCCCGTAGTCTATCATTAAGACACCGCTTGGTCTGTCCTATGTAATATTTTCCACACGATAACAAGAACATGTACACAACGCAACACACACAATCTACATATCTAACCTGATGTTTCTTATCACATACTAAGCGAATAGAACTAAATGGGCGGGTCAACTTGCAAAGCTCCCCTAGTTTTTTGGGGGCTGAAAACACCACACGTACGTGAGCCCGCTGGGCTACCTTCTTCAAGTTATGAGAGACAGTGTGCATATACGGGATTACGCCTATTCTGCTGCCCGAACACTCCAACACTTGTTGCCTATCTTTCTGTGAAACTTTGAGGATACGTTCAGCTACAGAGACCTGCAGCAGAACAGGGTACCCTGCTTCGGTGAGACGCTTACACTGAGTCTCGAAACTGTGTGCCATTTTGTGATGACACGATTTTGCTAGGGCGTTTTTAAAACACAAGTTTGCGATTCCTCTCTTTATAAGCTTTGAGTGCGCCGAGACAAAAGAAAGCAGAGGCTTGTTTGCCCGTGGCTCATACGACCAGCAAGTGTGATTTTCCAGAAAAAACAACCGGATATCCAAAAACCGCAGAGAGGCACCTTGGGGAAGCTCGCAAGTAATTTCAAGGGGTGCGAGACATTCCTTAATCACTGGTAACACTTCTTCAACCTTCGCTTCTAGGTCAACTGGTGTACAGTCCATCAAAAACAGGAAATCATCGACAAAACGAAAAGATTTGCACACTGGAGTGTCGTTTAACGTTGAGGACAAGGAAGTGCTAAGGCTGGATAAAAACAGATCACTAAGAATGGGTGCTATGCACGAGCCGATGCATACACCGTTTTTTTGCAAATACAACGCGTTGTCCCATGAGATAAAAGTAGAGGAA
The DNA here is from genome assembly GCA_013436015.1 of Rhipicephalus annulatus. Lineage (NCBI taxonomy): Eukaryota > Metazoa > Arthropoda > Arachnida > Ixodida > Ixodidae > Rhipicephalus > Rhipicephalus annulatus. The sequence goes on from WOVY01012232.1 coordinate 159,169, forward strand.
AGGTAAAAGGATAAAAGTTCTAAAAAATGGCTCATTGATAATGAAGCTTCATTTTGAAAGCGCGTGACACCGTAATCATCTATGGCATGTTCAATAGCAGACAACAGAGCACCATGAGGGTATCGAGTAATACAAGTCTTTTATGTCCACCGAGAAGGCTTGGTACCTATCATGTGTGTGGTTATTCAAGAATTCAATTACCTGATCGGAGTTCCTAATCAAGAAAGGATCACTAACGGGTAAACACGCAAGCTTGGCTTGAAGAAACAAAGCGACTGACTTTTGCCATGTGTCATTTTCTGAAATAATTACCCTCAACGGGACGTCTGGTTTGTGGGTCTTAGCGCTGAAGAGAACTTCAAGGTGACCTCGTCTGCTGTCATTGACACTTTTCTTTAGCTTATCAAGATTCAGCCTACTACACAGTTTCTTGGCCTGCGCCTTAACCTTTGTCGGAACGACCTGATCATGCACTTTGAAAACACTGGAGATGGCTTCCTTCGCCTTAGCACAAAACGTGGCTGCAGGCAAAACAGCAAAACCACCTTCCTTGTCGGCAGGCAACACACACAAGGAATTGCTTGTCAGATACTCCGAAACACGTTTTACAGAATGTTTTGGACGCGGCATACGATTACGTGAAATAACATCTACACCTTCAGATACAACGCGGGACGCTTCCTCCTCAGGGACGAGTTTTGCAAGCTGTCTCACCATGCACAACAGTTCTTCCGGTGGCCTCCTCTTTTCGACCGCGAACGTCTTTCAGCGGGAGGGTTCTTGGCGGCGCACTGCAAGGGGTGTGGGTGCTCCCCTGATCTGTATAGCTGCACCGTTATCAGCAGGTCTCGCAATCAGCTGACACGTGAGATCAAAGAAGCCGAGGCAATAGAAAGAATGGGAAACTTGTGTGTGAGTTCACCTTCGATTGCTTTGACAGATAAGGAAATGACGTTTCTTGGGATGACACCACGTGCAAGATGAGTCGTGTTTCTACGCATGTATAAGATGGGTGTCAAGGGCATGAAATAAACAGTTGGAAGTTTAGCGCCTACCTGTCTTGACGTCTCTGTTTTCTTTCCTCTTTCCTTTTCATATGTACCGCGCTAATAGAAGCTAAGTTCATGGATAACCAACTCGCCCGAGCCACAACACTTTTGAACTTTATTTCTTGTTCAACGGGCCCGTTCTTCTACGCACTTCGTGACCCTCATGCAATCGTTTCGCTAATAGCAGAAACGGTGTGTAAAGCACGCTCTCTTGCGTTCTGCACTCGTCGCAAAATAATACCGCAAGAAATAGTTCACCTCTCAGGAGGCTTCGTTCCGTCACCAGGACACTCGTCTAGGATCTGCAAGATCCTACGTTCGGAGCTGTACCGCCAAGTGCGGCTCTACCGACAGGCCCTGACCACAAGCTTGCGTTGCACCAGTGATCCTGTGGGTGCACTTGGAAGGATTCGTGCGTTCTCACGTTTGTCGACCAGAGAACGGAGTGGCTGTGGCAGCGTCATCTGAAGCAGCTCCGGAGCCGTCTACCGGGGAAGAGACCGACTCAGAGAAGCCCTGTTCATGGGGCTTCGCAGCTGAACCTTCCAGGGTTCGTCCACGATGCGCTCTCACTGGGTCCGAAGTTCGCGGTCGAAAAGAGGAGGCCACCGGAAGAACTGTTGTGCATGGTGAGACAGCTTGCAAAACTCGTCCCTGAGGAGGAAGCGTCCCGCGTTGTATCTGAAGGTGTAGATGTTATTTCACGTAATCGTATGCCGCGTCCAAAACATTCTGTAAAACGTGTTTCGGAGTATCTGACAAGCAATTCCTTGTGTGTGTTGCCTGCCGACAAGGAAGGTGGTTTTGCTGTTTTGCCTGCAGCCACGTTTTGTGCTAAGGCGAAGGAAGCCATCTCCAGTGTTTTCAAAGTGCATGATCAGGTCGTTCCGACAAAGGTTAAGGCGCAGGCCAAGAAACTGTGTAGTAGGCTGAATCTTGATAAGCTAAAGAAAAGTGTCAATGACAGCAGACGAGGTCACCTTGAAGTTCTCTTCAGCGCTAAGACCCACAAACCAGACGTCCCGTTGAGGGTAATTATTTCAGAAAATGACACATGGCAAAAGTCAGTCGCTTTGTTCTTCAAGCCAAGCTTGCGTGTTTACCCGTTAGTGATCCTTTCTTGATTAGGAACTCCGATCAGGTAATTGAATTCTTGAATAACCACACACATGATAGGTACCAAGCCTTCTCGGTGGACATAAAAGACTTGTATTACTCGATACCTCATGGTGCTCTGTTGTCTGCTATTGAACATGCCATAGATGATTACGGTGTCACGCGCTTTCAAAATGAAGCTTCATTATCAATGAGCCATTTTTTAGAACTTTTATCCTTTTACCTTTCCTCTACTTTTATCTCATGGGACACGCGTTGTATTTGCAAAAAAACGGTGTATGCATCGGCTCGTGCATAGCACCCATTCTTAGTGATCTGTTTTTATCCAGCCTTAGCACTTCCTTGTCCTCAACGTTAAACGACACTCCAGTGTGTGCAAATCTTTTCGTTTTGTCGATGATTTCCTGTTTTTGATGGACTGTACACCAGTTTGACCTAGAAGCGACGGTTTGAAGAAGTGTACCCAGTGATTAAGGAATGTCTCGCACCCCTTGAAAGTACTTGCGAGCTTCCCCAAGGTGCCTCTCTGCGGTTTTTGGATATCCGGGTTTGTTTTTTTCTGGAAAATCACACTTGCTGTCGTATGAGCCACGGGCAAACAAGCCTTGCTTTCTTTTGTCTCGGCGCACTCAAGCTATAAAGAGAGGAATCGCAAAACTTGTGTTTAAAAACGCCCTAGCAAAATCGTGTCATCACAAAAGTGGCACACAGTTTCGAGACTCCAGTGGTAAGCGTCTCACCGAAGCAGGGTAACCCTGTTCTGCTGCAGTCTCCTGTAGCTGAACGTATCCTCAAAGTTTCACAGAAAGATAGGCAACAAGTGTTGGAGTGTTCGGGCAGCAGAATAGGCGTAATCCCGTATAGCACAATGTCTCTCATAACTTGAAGAAGGTAGCCCAGCGGGCTCACGTACGTGTGGTGTTTTCAGCCCCCAAAAACTAGGGGAGCTTTGTCAAGTTGACCCGCCCATTTAGTTCTATTCGCTTAGTATGTGATAAGAAACATCAGTTAGATATGTAGATTGTGTGTGTTGCGTTGTGTACATGTTCTTGTTATCGTGTGGAAAAAGATTACATAGGACAGACCAAGCGGTGTCTTAATGATAGACTACGGGAAATGCTTACAACGCGAGAAATAAACTTTCAGCGGGAGGGTTCTTGGCGGCGCACTGCAAGGGGTGTTGGGTGCTCCCCTGATCTGTATAGCTGCACCGGTATCAGCAGGGTCTCGCAATCAGCTGACACGTGAGATCAAAGAAGCCGAGGCAATAGAAGAATGGGAAACTTGTGTGTGAGTTCACCTTCGATTGCTTTGACAGATAAGGAAATGACGTTTCTTTTCTTGGATGACACCACGTGCAAGATGAGTCGTGTTTCTACGCATGTATAAGATGGGTGTCAAGGGCATGAAATAAACAGTTGGAAGTTTAGCGCCTACCTGTCTTGACGTCTCTGTTTTCTTTCCTCTTTCTTTTCATATGT